>PVJO010002343.1:74043-145320 GCA_004026905.1 Hystrix cristata | reverse complement strand
CCTAGCCAATTTTATTAAAAAAAAAAAAAAAAAAGGAAAGACAAGACCCAAATCCTCAGGACCTACTTCAAGAACCTCTACTCAAACAAGATGGAAAACACTGAAGAAATGGACAGATTCTTAGAAACATACGAATTACCAAAACTGAATCAAGAAGAGATAAAAATACTAAATAACCCAATATCAGCCATTGAAATTGAAGAGGTAATTAAAAACCTACCAACAAAGAAAAGCCCAGGTCCTGACAGTTTCACAGCTGAATTCTACAAGAAATTCAGAGATGATCTAATACCTCTACTCCTCAAACTCTTTAATGAAATCGAAAAGGAAGCAGTACTTCCAGAATCATTCCTGGAAGCAAGCATTACACTGATACTAAAACCAGAAAAGGATCCAACTGAAAAAGAGAACTACAGGCCAATTTCCCTAATGAACATAGATGGAAAAATTCTCAAAAAGATACTGGCAAACAGAATGCAATGAATTATCAAGATTATACACTATGACCAATTTTAGGATTCATCCCAGCAATGCAGGGATGGTTCAACATACACAAATCAATATATGTAACACACCATATCAACAAAGTCAAAGACAAAAATCACATGATATCTCAATAGATGCAGAAAAAGCATTTGACAAAATCCAACACCCATTCATGATAAAAACACTACACAAATTAGGAATAGACGGTCTATATCTGAATCTGATAAAAGCCATCTATGACAAAGCAACAGCCAACCTCACACTAAATGGTAAGAAACTGGAAGCTTTCACATTAAAATCTGGAACAAGAAAGGATGGCCACTATCATCACTACTATTCTATACTATACTATAAGCTAGAGGCATTTGTAGGTAAATGGAGGTACCTTGATTACATACTCTTAAGTGAAATAAATCAGACACTCATGAATACACATCGAATTGTTTCTCTGATATGGGAAACCATAAGTGTAAATAAGGACAAGGGTACAATAGATATTAGATGAAAGGAAGGTAATATTCAGAAGAGAGGAGAACTAGAAAGGGAGAAGGGGAAAAAGAAGGAAGGGAAAAAAGAAAGAAAGGGGAAAGGGAAAAAATGGAAAAATATAAATAAACCTCCTTTAAATAGAGAAGAGGGGAGCAGAAGTAAGGGATGGGGCAGAGGGTGGGAAACCAAGATACATCATGTACAGTTACAAAATAACCATGATGAATGTGACCATTATGTGTACAGTGTACCAATACATGCTCTTGGTAAAAAATAAGAAAAAAAGAAAATAATGTAATGAACACACCTCCAGTCACCCAGATTTCACAAGTGTTAGCATTTACCATGTTGGTTTCACATCTTTTCATTAAAGAAACAAATCAAAATAGATGTATTTAAAGCCTCTTTCTTTCCTTCCTCTGCCTGTCTCACATCCTCACTCCTTCAAAAGATACTACTATCTTTAAGTATCTTTAAGTTGATGTATGTTTTTATTGATCTACATTTTTATACTTTGGTTACACATGCATGTTTGTCTAATCAATATCCAATAATTATTTGTGTGATATAAATTTAATGAAATGTCCTCTTAAAAATATATTTTTAAAATTATGAGGCTTGTTATATTTTTGAGACTATAAGATTATATGATAGATGCAAATCTAGCTCATTCATTTTCATTGATATACTGTATTCCAGGAAGTGACTGGCATAATTTTTTTTATTTATTCCCTTACCTATTAAGTTATTTCTGGATTTTTGTGAGTATAAAAAAGCTAGTGAGTATCTTTGAACATGTTTATCTGTGTACGCACACCAGCATTTTCCAAATATGAGTTGGAGTTACTGGATCATGGAATATGCTCATGTGTAACATGATGGATCATTAACTTGATGCTGTGGGTTTGGAATTGACAATAAAATTTAGAGATCAGACCTTCTGGATTTAAATCCTTCTCTCTGTTTACCAGTGGAATGACATTGGGCAAAAACTTAAATCTGTTTCCTCATCCATAAAATAGAGGTAATCCAACCTAGAACCTACCTCTTGTAAATGATGAAGATTAAATGAAGACTTAATCAACGAAGAATCCTCCATCATGTTCACAGTCCTCTCCTCTTCCTTCCACTTTCTCCTTACAGGATTATCCTGAAGATTAAATGTGTTAATATTCAGTAAGATACTTATCGCAGTGTCTGGTATGAATATGGGCCACATAAGGGCTTGTTAAAATATGCAAGGTGAAACAAACCAAAAAATTGAAGTTATCCACCCTGTGCTTATATACTTTTGAGAGGGCTTAAAGAATAAATTGCTAATACAATGAAGAAAATAGTTCAGTAAAAACAAGCAGTAAGACCTTCTACAGTTCTTACAACTTTCATAAGATTAAATGTGAGGAATTAATTTACTTCACTTTTATTCATACATATGTTTGTGTCACAGTTTTTTATCATTAGCCAATAAAATATTTTTATTGGCTATAACTTTATTGGGTAATTCTGTTATGAAGAAACCAGGAAAATCAAATCTTTACTGATTTGCATTGGGAATTTGATGCTAAACATTATTCTTTAAGATGTTCCAGATATAGCATTCTACCTTGTGTCAGTATGTCAGGTTTTCAGTACTCTTAAATTAGTAGCATTGTCTTAAAAAAAAAAAAAAAAAAAGCAAATGTAGAATGTTATACTTTGAAAAGCATGACACCGAGGAAGATTATAGAACAAGGTATGGGCCTACCTGCCGGTTTCTGTGCACTCTGTCTCAGAGGCCCAGAAATCTGCCTTTTATAGCATGTCACTTGGGTGTTCTCATGATGTGATTGACAGCCTTGTTGTTTCCTTGCTTTGAAGGCCCACGAGGTTACTGGGATTATTTTAGAGTGTATGTCACACCAGTTCTTTCAGATTTAAATAGAATCTTCTCAAGCACTAAAGGTGGATTACTTTGTATTACTTTTAATTGCTTTTCAAGTGTTTTTGGAAACTTTTAAGAGACCTCCTAAAAACTGGATTTCTAGGAGTGTGTTTTCTGTTTTTGAAAATTTCAAGGATTTCTTATAGATTTTCCAAAAGTCTGAAGTTTAACAATCAGTAAGATCTGATTAAAACAAATTAGTTAAAAAAATGAAAACAGGGTGTAAGAGGAAGAAAAACCTATCATCTTATCTCTATATCCTTTATAATAAATCAGACTTATGTGTGTGTTGTTAACAAAAACGAGGGTGTACTTCCCCCCCCCCCCCTTCATTCTCAGTTTCTTTTGATCATTGATCTGGATGACCCCACGCTCAGGGTGTTTTTTCTTCATTTGACATGGACAGATTTTTGAAGTATAGCTCTCCTTTGGGAACCCTGGGCAGTTCCACTTGACTAACCTGTGATCTAATGAGCAGCAGTGCAGTGGCCATTTTGTGTGCTTTGACGGAGGGTGGCTAGACAGAGTGGGAGAAAGGCACGTCTGTTGAGAAAAAAGAGGCAGAGTGATCGAACAGTGTGAAAAAGACTTGTTAGCCCACATTAGTGTGCCTGATTTACTTCACAACAGGTCAGGAAAGGCCAGCAGCAGAGTTGTTGTTAAATTGCAAAGTTGAAATCCTGGTATTCGAAAAAGCTTTCAGATCTCTGAAAACTATTAATTCCAACGTTGGTTTTAAAACTCACCTTTGAATTGTAGCAAACAGTGTACCATCAGACTTTCCTTGGTCTTGTATATACATATAATTACATGACTCTAAATTCTTTTTCTTTTCCACAATTTTTAAGCATCCTGTTATGCTCGGCCTGTTTTACAGTGGGCTTACATGTGAAAAAGAAGCCCAACTGAGTAAGGTTGTTGTGCTTTTTATGCCCCGTGTTTGACCCTTAATCAGATGCTCACATTTTCCGTTTTGAAAATCTGTAAGAGTATTTGGAATTTCATACCCTCTTAACTGGATGTAGCTCTTAAATTTGTCCCTGCCCATCTATACCACTATGTATATATGGATCTGTGTACTTGCTGGTCTGTCTCTCATAGAAAGTACAGTTAGAATTTTAAATAATAAAACCAAATTAGGTTTTAAAGTCTTCCTTTTCTCTGCTTCATTCTTAAACTGTTTTATTTGACATTGTACTTTTGTTTACACCTTTTAGGTGAAAGAGAATAGAATGTTTATTAAAAAAAAACCCTAAAAAAACACATTTCTGTAGTATGTTGTTCACATTGAATGTTGTTCTAGGAGCCTAAAAGTGATCTTGAATTTAAATTTTTATTCCTTCATATTCAATTTTGGAGTTTCTGTATTTTAAAACAAATTTAGTTACTTATCACAATTCTGCTTTTATTTGACTATCATTTTTGTGAGACTAACCAATAAAAATCATCTTCCTGTGAGATTAAAGAACATTTGATAGTTGCAGCTTGATTTAGTTTAGTATGTGTATATGTGTATAGTTACATATGTATATAAAATCTAAAGCCTTGGGTTTAGGATAAGAATGGAAGCCAAAACAAATGACAATACTGACTATTTGTGGTTTACATTATCTTAAAGCTTCATGGCTAGTACTTGCATGAGGAGTATAAAACATATGTAAGTGACAGTGTTTTCTCGGTATAAGTGTTCCCTGTTCCTATAACACTGATTTGGGTGCTACGGCTATGTTAAGGAGAAATTTGTTAATTAGCATAAAAATGTACTATGTGGACTCTAAACCTTACATAGTAACCAGTATATGATACTGTTACCATTATGACCTCAAGTAGCAATGGATGCCTAAGTTCTTCTCCCTATCCAGTGAAATGCTTTAGACCTGTTGTAGGACAGAGGAATAGAAAAATATTGCTTCTCTCTCAAAAGAATTTTGATTCTTGATTTCATACCATTGTTAACCTTCTTTCAATCTCACATTTCTATTCCAGAAATAATTGACATTCTTATTAAAAAGGCTGCTGATTTTGCTTTTTGAAAGGCAACAAATATTCATTGGGCAATGATCTTTGTTTTGATTATGAATGTATTCATGGGTACCTAGAACAGCTCCTTAAACATGGTAGGTACTCAGTAAATAGTTCTCAGAGAAATATATTCATTCAATGCCTGTGATGGGCCAAGAAATTGTATTATGCCCTAATGTACAGTTCTGAGCTATCAGACCAAGTCCCTGTCCCAAGGGGGTAGTTTGCAGAACTATTTCCTTCCTAGCAAGGTGATAGTAACTCTTATACTTAGAAATGGATATGAGCCACTTAGATGATGGATTTGAAATCTATTTTTATAGGAGACCCTTGACATTGTCTTTGGGGGACAGTCTAAACTCCCCACTAGTAGTACAGTCCTTTAAAAATATGGTGCAGTATTGATACTTAAGAGAGGGAAAGCAACAAAGTCATTCTTGCACATTTTCCAGAGTTCCTTTTCTTATTTAAGAAGAAATCTGATGCCCCATATCAGTCTTTGAATGGGTAAAAGATATATAGAAGGCACAGTTGGACTGGAGCCTTCACACTAGTGCCTGACAAAACACCAAATGAACACCAGCTGAAATCCCAGTTCTGTATATGAGGGAAAGATAGCAGTCAAATAGAGAGTTGCTGGATGGGTGCCAAAATGCACGCAGGGAAGCAGAGCAGGCTGTGTCATATCCTAATCCTGTGGGCAGATGCTTCCCAAGTTGTTTTAGTTCAAGTTAGGGCAGTTTTGGGGTACCTGATTTGGTTCTGATGAGTGGCTTCATCAGGACCCAAAGAACACCCTGGCCCAGGTATTTGGTTCAATGCCAGGATGTCTTTCATGTCTGAGTTGAGCTATAGAGAATTCACCATGAACAGCACGAACTCCCCACAAGCAGAACTCTGTGAGTCCTTTACATTCAACAATAGGCACTATTCTCAGTGACTACCAAGAATCCAACTGCATGTCCTTTTCAACAGTAGAAAGCTACATCTTTAAAAGCATAGACTGTGTTTGTCCATCACTTCATTTATATGTGTGCATCTAAATGTGCCTGTGATATATATGTATCCGTTATATGATGAAAGTATGAAGCAGTAAGGTTTTTTAAAAGATAATAAAGATTGAATGCTGTCTTTTAAGAAAATATTTTATTGGTACATTTTAGATATACATAGTAACCTTCATCATAGGGAATTTGTACCTGTACATAGTATTTCTGGATTCTCCCTTTTTTCCCATTCCCTAGTGCTATCTTCTGAGTACAGAGACTTTTAAAATTCATGGCATATTATATTGCAGGGGAAAATGATACAAGTTGAAGTGGTATGATTTGGATCTTATTTTCCTATCTAAAAATATTTGTCAGCTTGAAAATTCTTATTTTATAAGATTCAGCAAAAACAAAAACAAAACAAAACAAAAACAAAAAATTGACCCAAAGATCTTCTGGATTGGGGTTATGTCTGAGACCTGATCAACAATACCGCTTGAACTCACTGCTAAAGGTGAGGACAGGCTGGTGCCTCAGTTACTGGAGGACTAAAGGACAGAGACATAGAACTTAAGGATATAAAATTCTTTAAGGAATAATGCAAGCCAGGATAAAAGAGGTTGATACATCCTACAACCCAGTTGCCTTGAACAGTTGTTTATTTTACCAGTGTCTCCTTTCCTCCACTGAAATGGTTTTCTTGGTTCTGGGTTCTGCCAAACAATAAAATTACTCTGTGTGTGTGTGTGTGTGTGTGTGTGTGTGTGTGTGTGTGTGTGTGCGCGCGCGCGCTGGGAATCGAATTTGTCCTCATACTTGCGAGGCAAGCACTCTAACCACTGAGCTAAATCCCTAGCCCCAACTGTGGGTTTTTTGCTTTATTTGTCTATTGGCTTTGCAGTGCTGGAGATTAAACTCAGATCTCCAGTGCTGAAGATCAAACTTGCTTCCATGTGCTAGGTGTGTGTTCTCCCACTGATTTATGTCCTCAGCCTTTTGCTTTATTTTTTAATTTAAAAAAATTGTGTATTTCATGCTTGATCACTCATGTAACTGTGAATTTGTCTAAAAACTGATGTGTGTCCCACCTACTCATTATTCTTTTATTCATATTTTTCATTGAGTACCTCCTTGTATAGTACTGGTAAATAAAATTTGTTCCTTAGAACCAAGCATCTTCATCACTAGAGATATCCATAAGAGTATGCTGGAGATTCCAAAGCCAAATGTGAAAAGACCCTCAGAAAGGTTTTGGGTATCATTTACAATAACTATATAATACAGAGTTTCACAAGGGGACTGCTTTTGTATGTGTATTTTAGATCTAAAGGTATAAGATAAACGCATGTAGATATCTTTAGCATTTTTTTTTAAGACGTTTTAGAGTATGTCCTTTAGCCACATGTAAGTAGCTAGAGGCAGGGGAGGGAGAGGAATGTGCGGAAATGTGTCTGATTTGGGATGTCTCGTTTTCCAGAATCCCTGCCAGGGGTTGGCAGGCCCAGAAAGGCAAAGATTGGCACCATTCCCTGCCACTCTCCGCCCTCTATGGCAGACCCCATCAAACGCCTGTTCTAGGCGTGACCTAGATTCTCTAGCTGGGACCAGCAAGGCTCATTGCAATTTTTTTTCTTTTCTGTGTTTTCTCATCTCAAGTCTTGCTTAGTCATTAAGTTAGAGAAATGCTCCAAATACCAGTGCCAAAATGTGTCTGCCCTTCTTCTAGGTGGCAAGAGCCCAACTGTCAGTTGACAGGTGGGCACACCACCTGGGGAACAGTTAGTTTCCTGGACCAGATGGAGTTTCCCTGGTCCAGGAGAAGGCCCACAACTGGGTTGCTGGAACAGATGCTCTGCAGACAGTCTCTGGATCTGTTTTGTTCTTCCTGCGGGTGCCCCACTGCATATGCACAAATGAGTGGAGCTCTGTCACTGTATAGACAATTTTCAAGCTTAAAATCTCTCTACTGATCTGATATTTTAATAAGTGTCCAGCCCTTCAAAACCTGAGAAAGTTCCTCTGAAAACAGAGATAAGAATAGCTATGAAATTTGAAGAGTGACCTTAAAAAAACATAGGTTATAAAAACATTTATATTAGCATTTGCCAGAAGGTTGTTTGGCTGGTCTTGGGAGTGTTGACACTTTGATTGCCTTTTTCATCTCTCAATAGGACAATTTAGATTTAAATCTATTTATGGCAAATTATTTTACATAAAAGTTGTACCTTTCATATTTCCAAAGTGTGGAAGAAAAAAATTTCCTCTGTGGTCTGATAGTTATTCTTGTTTTCTTGCAGATAGTTAAAGAAATGCAAAAGTAAATTCCTCTGATTTCCATCTAGTACTTAAAATTTTTAGAGGAAATTTAATCTAGTGAAACTTGTTTTTCAATGCCAGTGTTTTCAGCCATCTACATTATGACAGATGCCTCCTATGTTTTAGTGAAAGTCTAGTCATAGGTCCGAAAGGGCTCTGTTGTTATCGCCTCTTGCAGTTGTATTGGATTTACATCTGGCTACATCAGTTTTTGCAGCAGTATATTTTTATTTAAAAGATGGTCCCCTGGCAGGTTTACTTAATTTTATCAACATTTTAAAGATTTTTTAATTACTTTCCCCTTTTCTTGCATGTCTTTTCCTTTCCCTTCTATTCCTTTTCCCTTTTTTCTTCATTCTTTCCTTTGAAATATATGGAAACTTTAAAATTTGTGGAACATACATATATAGGTAGTTTTTAATATTAAGGCAAACACTACTGTCTCCTCTCCATCCCCCTATCAGGAAATAGGAAACCACCAGTGCCTTACTAATCCTCCCTGTTCCTCTCATGTGTTTATCTCCCTAAATCCTCACCAGGAAGTAACCACTATCTTCAATTGTGTGTTGCTTGTCTCCTAGCTTGTTATATTTTGGATGGCTACCTGTGTATCTTCAAGTAGTGTAATAGTTTTTCCATGTCTAAACTTTATAAATTGACAATTATAAATAAATGTATTTTATGATTTTCTATTTTTATTCTTGATTTTCTTTTCTGAGGTTGTGTTTCATTCTTTTTCACCGTCATATAAAATTCTTCCTTATGAGTATATTATCATTTAAGTATCCATTCTACTCCTGATGGATTTTGGTGGTTTTTCCATTGTTTGGTTATTATAAATACTCTTGCTACCACATTCTTAATGTGTCTTTCATATCCATTTCTCAATGATATAGACCTAAAATGGACAATGTTATAGGGTGAATGTGTATACAACTTTAGTAGGCACTGCCAAGAAGCTTTGCAGAATAGTTAGGAATTCCCTTTTGTCTGCATCTTTGTTAGTATATGATGTTACCTGGATTCAGATTTTCCCCCACGTTTATGTATAATGTGATATTTTATAGCTGTTGCTGTTAAATACAACAAGTTTACATTTGACTTTTGTAGCCAATCAGTTTGCTAATCACAAACCCTAAAGACTTATCTGCATGTTGACTAGTATCCTCTGAACAATGATATTTACTTATTTATTTAGATAAATGCTTTCAATCTGATTATGGATGATGTAACAATTTTGTAAAAAAAAAAAAGTCCACTTCTCTTGTGAATAGATTGTACTGTATTATGAATGAATGTGAAATTAATTTTTTTCTGAACTACTAGAGGATTTCGTGATTTTTTTCCTCCACTAAAATATAGTTTAGATTTAAATGTCCCCTAAAGTCTTGTGTTTAGAGGTGGGGCTTTTAGAAAGTGACTAGATCATGGGGGAATTGTATTCATCAATGGGTTAATCCATTGATAAATTCATAGCTGAATGTGTTGTTATGAGTTGAGTTTTAGTTGAAGGAGGCAGATCACTGGGAGCCTGATGTTGGAGGGTATATTTCTCCCTCTGTCTCTTCCTGCTTTCTCTGCTTCCTGGGTGCCACAGCTTGACCCACTTTCCTCTACTGAGCTCTTCTGCAATGCCGTTTCTACCTTGGAGCCAGCTGCTCAAGAAACCATGAGTCAAAGTAAACCTCTCTTCCTTTAAGTTGTGTGTGTTATGTAGTTAGTCCCAGCTACAAGAAGACTGACTAATGCATCTACAAATGTGATCAATTTGTTACCTAATATTGTAAATCACCCTTGCATAGTATAAGGTGTGATAGCCACAGAAAAAAAGTCAGAAACATTCTACCTTTAATTAACTTACAGTCTAATTGGAAGGAGAGAACATGTTGAAGAAGTTAATATGTCACAAAGGTAGATTGTAATTATTTGCTCCATTACTGAGTCTGCGAGTTCAGTGTGGGCAATTTCACTATAGGCAAGTGGAGGCTGAGCTGGCTTTTCAGAGGTGCTAGAGCTGAAACTAAAAGAATGGCCATTTGGTTTTTTAAGCCACTTTGAAGAACATTAATTTGCTTTACCAAATCACCTGTTTTGAGATCTAACATTAATGTCAAGTAATCATTTCTGTGGGTTCACACTCCATATGCATGTTGTTCTTCAGTGAGATTATTAAACTTTACCTGATAAAAACCCCTTTTGGGGGACAAGAGAAATAAGAAATGGAAGGAAAAAATGGAAAGAAAGCTTTTGTAAATAAGGAGGGAGGAGGGGGTAAAGGGAGGGGAGGGGAAGAGGAAGAAAAGAAGCAACAAGATATGTCATGTACAGGTACAAATCCCGTATGATGAATGTTATCATTATGTACACCTAAAATGTACCATTAAAATTAAAAAAAAAAACTTTTGAAATTGACTCTGTTCCTAGAAAATATTATGCTGCTACCAATTTTGTAGGTCATTAATCTCATCCCATCCTAGATTTGCTGCTGCAAAATTAGCTTCCAAAATATTTGAGGTTGCTTTTTCTTTTATAGGTTATTTGATTCTCAGGACTAATTGGGACAGAAGGCTGTTTAAGAACAACAAACATTCATAGGGCATCCACAGTGTGAAAAGCACTCTGCTAGGCTTCCATGTCATTAATCGCGGCTGGCCTCAGGAAGCATCCTGTCTGCTAAGGAGTTTGAAATGCAGCATGTGAACTGATTAAAATTCACATTCCTTTTCCCTTGGCATTTTCAGCTTACATACTCAAACTCTGAAAATGCTGAGAATATTGTTTTCATTCTAGGCAATGGGGCAAGGGTTGAAAGAGACATGTTTTCAGTAGTCAAGTAAGTTTTTCTTTTCCCTCCCTCCCTTTTTGCAGTTTTCTTTCAAGTATTATGTATATACATGTTTTTGTTTTATTTAGTCCTGCAGGTTTTCTCTTTATAGTCCTTTATGTGAGATGTTGTGTCATTTTATTCCCATATAGCTCCCCCAGCTATATCTTGAAAAATCCCACATGATCTTTTCAGTCAGTGCTGCTTCCTTAACATTTTAAAAAATTATTTACTTAATTATTTTTGGTGCTGGGGATCGAACTCAGTACCTTGTACTTGCAAGGCAAGCAACATTCTTTAACTTTGATTTATTTATACTTTTCCTGGTAATTCCTCAATTATAGAAGTAATTATTTTCATTTTGCTCCATTATCTCTGCACCTTTCCATATGCTTTCTGGAAATAGTCATGTCGGTTGACATAGGATCTTCCCATCCTATGGGAAAATTTTAGTGGGTGCATCGTATTTCTGTGGCTGTGTCAATTAGCTAATACCTAAAACACAGTATCATAATTATGCTTATTAATATATCAAGCCATTTAGTTTCATCTCTGTTATCTGTAGATGTAATAGTAGTAGTTTTTGCCTTCTTCCTTTGTTGCATTTGTGAAAATGATAAATGCCGACGGAAATGTCACATGCATGTATTTTAGCTGACTGGAATATTTGTGGTAAATGCAGTTGCGACCTAGTACCTCTGCCATTCTTTGCAGCTGTCCAAACCAAAGGTACTACTTCCTGGAAGGGGGGAATTCGCAGAATCCAACCCTAACATGCTTTGGGTTGTGGCTGTTAAGGGATCTAGTGCCACAAATTGCTGAAGTAGCATAGTATCATGGCTAAGTTTAGAAACTAAGAGATTTAGCCAAGTTCGTAGCAGTGCTGTGTATAAATTATATGACTTTGAGTTCTTAAAACACCTCACTTCTGCTTACCCAATGAAATGAAAATAATCCAACTTTGAAATCCAAAATTTTAAAGGAAATTGTAAAAACCATGAAAATTATTCAGCTGTAAAATATGTGTTAATTTTGCATATTTAAATTGCTTTTCTCTTTTTTATGGCTTCAGGTTTTGTCTTATGGTCTTCAAATCATCAAGTCAGGTGCTTTTAGGGACATGGAGCTAGTTTTTGTGAAAAGCAAACCCAAAGCCCAGAAAAATGAAAGCTATATTCATTTTATTATCATCAAGCTATTATATATGTCCGTTTAAGCTGCTACAAAATGTATATACATTATTCTGGTTTAATGGTCCTTTTTATGCCTGTGTATCTTGTAGGCTTCTTTCAGATTGTGCAACACTTCCCTAAAGCCACTGTGAGCAGGGTAAGATTACGTACATATTTGGATGTATAGAATTTTTTTAAAATTTTATTTTAGTGGTACATTTTAGATATATATAATGATAGCATTCATCATAGGGAATTTGTACCTGTACATGGTATATCTTGCTGATGCTTTTTTTCCTATTCCCTTCCCCTGCTTTCCTCCCCTTCTTATTTATAAAAGCTTTGTTTCCATATTTTTCTTCTATTCTTTTTTTCTTCTCCTTCTGTTTCTTCCCCGTCCCCCCTTGTTCTCCTTCTCATTTAAGCAGTTTTTTCCCTTTTCCGATATAATACATTTTAGCCCTTATTTGTACTTTAGAGTTTTAATGAGCAATTGGACAGAAATTTGAAAAAGACTGTAACTCCCAAAGTGATAATCTGCCCAGGTATTCACTTGACCTAACCCAGATTGCCTGAAATGTTCAGATGGTAGCACTGAGATGTGGCATACCAAGCGTCAGGACTCTTGAAGGTAAGTACAACTATTTTTGTCTGCTTGTCCCAAGGCCTTGTCTTCAAGGCCATAGTTACTACCACTGGCTCTGATTATTCTCAAAATTGAAAATCTCCCCCAGAAAATAGAAATGGCAGTGTTGCGAACACCAACACTTTTATTTTGTATCTAAGGATAAAAATTAGGAAGTTTAAGCCTACCAAATTCTATAGCAGTAACACACTAATCCAACTATTTGTGGTGAAGGACCCATTTGCCCCCCAATCCATCACCAACCAATATATTTATTTGGTGTATATGTGCATTGAAATGAAACCACTGATCACATGTTTGAGTCACAACCATGTCAAACTGACATGAAAATTAGAGTTTATTCTCAGGTTGTCTACTTGTTGCATCTCATCCTTAGATCACAGTTTAAATAGCATTGCTTTAAACTAAATCAAGCAGTATGTACATGAGATCAACAGGAGTAAAATTAAGGAAAAATAGATAAACAGAATTATCAGACCTGTTAAATATTGTCAAGTAAAATCAAAGATTATTCTGTGGTGTGTTTGTTAAGCATTCTGGAGATCACAGGGTTAAAACAATTTATGCTTTTGTTGTATTTACCCTGTTCTATGATGAGTAGCCATGGTAGCAATGTCATTCCATTTAGCCAAGTTGAATGAATTTACCTTGCCCAAAGTATACTATCCAAAATATATTCAATTATTTTAGTGAAGTGGTTTCTCTCTTTTTTTTTTTTTTTTTTTTGGTACTGGGAATCGAACTCAGGGCCTCATGCTTGGGTTTCTCTTTATTAAGATCCGTATATACATACACCAGACATTAGCCAAAGCAATATTATCTGAACCATAAAACAGCCTCACTAAGGATTCATAAATATGACCTCTCCCTTCTAGTCATTTTCATATCATGTTTGTCACTTTAGCAGCTTCCAAGATGATGTTTTTCAACTCCCATTACACCCTAAGAATTTGCTTGGATGAGTAAAATTAGTTGCTTTCCTCTTAGCCAGAACATGGTGCCACACCCTTGGCAGGTAGGCAACGTTGTCTTCATGTGTTTGCAAAATTACTGAGCATTAGCACTTTGTCCTCCAGAGAGTACCCAACCCCATCCCCTGAGCTTACAGTTCGCTAATGCCACAGATGGATATAGCTCTGGAGAGGAAATGGCAGTGTGAGGACTCCACAACTTTGTCTATGCAGGGTCCATGACCTTTCTCCTAGTTGAAAACCTGCCGCAAACAATAGAGGCAGCTAGAATATTGCAAACACCAAGAACATCTTTGTTCTATATCTAAGGGCAGTCTAACAGTCTCATCTAGGAAGATGTAGAGGGGCAGTATTGAGACAGAATGGTAGGCAGAGTGATTGTTCTTTTCATGGTATTTTTTCCTCAAAAATTGAGTAACATTAGATAGACCGCATTAAGTTACAACCTCTGGATCTTTTCCAAAGAAAGTCAGCTCTACTGTGGTGGCCCCAAAACTATCTTCCTCCTCCACCCCTTTGAGAGTCTCTAGATCTCTAAGATTAGATGAGCCCAGGAATAGTCTTAACCACACCCACCGACTCTATCAGCAACCATCTGTGGAGTGAGAATCTGCTCACATTTTAAAGTCTACAGTGTCCTGACAGGCCTTATCGACCTCTTGGGGATTTGGTCACACAGCCTGGAAGTGCCAGGTTCACTCACTAAGACTAATGGTACAAGAGCATTCCAAGGGCTTGCAGTCCCCCCCACCCCTAGCCTGGCCAATTTTCAATCATACTTCTGAAAGATTTTATGATTCCCTCTGAAACGAGGCTCCTCCTAAAGACCAAGTGCCTCAGCTCCTTAGTTCCCATAGCACCCTGGTTATGTGATAAACACTAGCAGTGTGGTGATTACTACCCCCACGTAGATCACTCAGTCATCTTATCGTCTGTGTGATTAATTTCACAACCCCCTCCCATCTCTCTTAAACTGTAGCACATGTACAATAAATCTTTGTTGGATAATGAACGAAGACCAGAGTGATAAACTTTTTCTGAAGTGTTGTTGTCCATTGAGTTAGGAAAACTCTCATATTAATAGCACTCAAAAATTATTAGATATTTTGTGGAAATCATACTTCTACAGGGTTGTAATCAGTGATTTACTTTAGGAAGTTTTTGAACTAAAAGTTTGACTGCTCAGAGAACTACCATTTACTATACACCTATTAGTGAAGACAGATGTAATCCTGATAATATTCTGAACTCCTTCCTGAAACAATCTAAGGAGACTATGACTTGCTGTCTTTGCCTTTTAGATATAATTGGAGATATTTTCTCAAGGAAAAACTTTTGACCTGAACCAAAACTGTGTCTCACATTTACATATATTCAGATTTATTTCATTGTCATTGTCCAGCCAAAGTGCATTTAATTCTTGTACAACCACTCCTGCAGCAAGTTAGTCAAATGAGCACTCAATCCCCATAGCATAGAATTTTCAAGAAAAGCACTTAAAAAATTAAAGTGTACCATTGAATTTATTCCAGTTGCATTAGGAGTTCTACCAGATTGCATGAACTTCAATTGTCAATTGTTTAAATAGCCACAGTGGCACTATGTATTTACTACCCAAACACTCAGAAAACATGGGCTTTTCTCCTTCCTTTTTCTTCTGTCACTGGAGAACATTGCTTGTGAAGTACAATTCTTTCATTTGTTCCCTTGACAGTGGATAGACAGCCTTCCTTGATAATTTAAGATTCATTGTCCAAACACAAGATCTGAAAAAATGGATTGTGTGAAATCTTAACTTTTAGACATACAGCATTTGCTTACATAATTTCCTTTGTTTCCCTTTGGTATTTCACTTTAAAGTATGAAATTATGTCGCCTACATCTTTCTTTTCACTTGTGTATTCAACAAAAGTAGCCAATCATCCATAATCAAATGTATAATGCAAAAATTAGTTTGAGTCTAGGTCTTTTAATATACCCAGCTCCTTAAGATACTATTTAATGAAATTTTGATTTACATATAATAAAAAGATGATAGTTGTAGATATCCCCCCCCCCCCAAAAAAAAAAAAAACTGGGCTTGAAGAAGAAGAGACAGTAGCAAAAGCCTTAGCTGTCTTCTCAGCATTTATGATACCAGAGTGATTTACATTCAGGGACAGCAGGAGACAAGGGCCAGCAGGACACTGGGCTTCTCTTCCCAGCCTGGCTGGTGGTGGTTGAATAGATATTTCTTTATCTATCTATGATAGATGTCTGTGAGGATAGAATATTCAGTTTGGAATAGCAATTGCAGTCAAAAGAGATACTTTTTTGTAAATTACACAAAATTTTTGTGAGTATTTTTTCCTTCTAAATGTGCACGTCTGTCTTTATACGTGTATATATACATAATTTTGGAAGGGGTAAAACTTAAAAATTACAGTGAGTATTATGATAGCTAAATTCTAAACTGATCCTATAAAGAGAAAGAATAAAAAGTCCCTGTTCTGTTATTCACAAGATGCAATATTTAATTTGCTTCAGGGGACAGGTTGAATAAGAAATGCTCATTTTTTATATTTCTTTTTTATTAGTATATGTTTGTGGTGCATAATAATTACACTTACCTTGGAGATTTGACACATATACATATCACATATCAGTCATTTTTACTTCTTCTTCCCTTCCCTGCCCTCCTGTCCCTCCCATCCCTTCCCATCTCCACAGAGCCTCCCCCCTTGTTTCCTATCATCTTTTATTTTTCTCATTAAATTATTTTCTTTTTGGGTTTCTCTTAGAAGAGAAATCATTTGATGTTTAACTTGTGTCTTACTTATTTCATTTAACATTATGGTCTCAATGTGCATCCATTTTCCTATTATTGACTAAAATTTAATCTTTTGTACAATTTTCTTTATCCATTCATCTGTTGATGAGCATATAAACTGATTCCGGTATTTAGCTATTATGCATTGTACTGCTATAAACATGGGTATGTGTATATGACTGTAATATGAAATCTTTAACTCTTGGGACTATATCAGAAGAGGTATAGCTGGATCAAATGAAATTTCTGTTTTTAGTTTTTTGAAGAATTGTCATACTGATTTCCATAGTGGTTTTACTAGTTTACATTCCTACCAGCAATGCAAAAAGGCCCTTTCCCCCCACAACTTCACCAGCATTTGTTGTTAATTGATTTCTTGAGGATAGCCATTCTTTCTGGAGTAAAGCAGAATCTTAGTGTTTTGACTTGCCTTTCTTGAATGGTCGAAGATCCTGAGCATTTTTTCATGTTCTTATTGATCATTTATACTACTTCTTTCAAGAAGTATCCCTTCATTTCACTAGCCCATTTTTTGATCCGGTCTTTAATTTTAGAAGGCCTAATCTTTTTTAGTTCTTTATACATTCCAGGTTAGTCCTCTGAGGAGTAGCTGGCAAAAAAATATCCCATCCTGTAGGTTGTCTCTTTTTTGCCAGTCAGCCTAGGTTCTTTTGCTCAGTTAAGATCAAAATCATTAATCAGCTAAGTACAGCTCTGTTAGCAGTCCTAATGTCACCAGATGACACTGGATAATGCCAGATGCCAATAGCTGACACAGCCAGCCTATGGTCTCTGTAAGCCCATGTTTGATGCAGAGATCCAAGGATGCCCTCAGCTGTCATAGCCATGATCTAATGAGGGAGAAGGCCTGAAACCACAGAATCTTCTGCAAAACTGACTGTAAGGGTTGGAGAGGTTAACAATGGGCCCAGATCCCTCGCTTGTTTATCTTAGTCAGACCAGGGTACCCTATGATGAATGTTAACACTATGTACATCTAAAATGTACCATTAAAATAAAATCAAATTTTTAAAAAAGTCAGTAATAGCATTTAAAGTGGCATGAACTGGGGAGGGGCACTACGGTGGCAACACTCGTGTTAGAGTGTGGGAGAGAAGCTATTAGAAAGCCAGGGAGGTCAGGGAAGCAAGTTGTCCCAGTCTATTTTGGGGGAGTGGGGAGTGAAGGAGACGGGAGTGAGAGCTACTGGCCTAACCACGCCCTCCTCCAGCTGCTAGGAAAATGGGAGATGGGTGCTTCTCTCACCTTCACAGTTGGTTGTTTGTTATTTAGAAGATTTTTAATTGGCTATAATCCCATTTGTTGATTTTTGGTGTTATTTCTTACGCAACTGGGGTTCTGTTCAGAAAGTTCTTTCCTACCCTTGTGTCTTCAAAGGTTTTGCCTATTTTATCTTCCAGCAGATTGTGCTTCTGTTTTAACATTTATGTTTTTGGTGCTTTTGATTTTAGTACATGGTGAGAGATAATGAGTCTAGATTCATTCTTCTGCATATGGATAACCAGTTTTCTGAGTACCATTTGTTAAAGAGGCTATCTTTTCTCCAGCATATGTTTTTGCCCACCTCATCAAAGATCAGATGGCTGAATGTGCCTGGAGTTGTTTCTGCATCCTCACTTCTGTTCCACTGATCCACAGGTCTGTTTTTATGGCAATACCATGCTGGAGGTTTTTTGTTTTGTTTTGTTTTGCTGTAGCTTTGTAATATAACTTGAAATCTGGGGTTGTGATGCCTGCTGGTTTGCTCTTGTTGCTCAGGATTGGTTTGGCTATTCTAGGTCCCCTCTAGTTCTATATACATTTTAGGAATGCCGTTGGTATTTTGATTGGAATTATGTTAAATGTATATATCATTTTTCATATCATGACCGTTTCAACAATATTGGTTTTGTCTATCCAGGAACAGGAGATGTGTTTCCTTTTCTAATGCCTTCTTCAATATTTTTCTAAAGTACTGTACTTTTCATTAGAGAGGTCTTTCTCCTCCTTGGTTAGATTAATTTCTAGAAAGAAATACTTATTTTTAAATACTGGGCTCACAACTATAGTGGAGCTGTTCATACCATGAGAAGTCCTGGAAAACTAGGAGACATTGAAGGGATGTGTGTCCACAAGCTCATCAAATAAAGTGATTGTCAGGGAATAGTTTAGTTCCTTCTTTCTCAAGTTTAATATACTTGTCGTAGTATTCCATCTTACTAATTGTTCCCTGGCTCATTAGTGGCACACCATAGAAGTTGTTTCAAACAAAATTTTAAACGAACAGACTGAATACTTTTGATTTCTTTCTTGTAGTTTACAAATTTCAGACTAAATGTAAGAGGGGGAACACATGAGAACCAATTACTAGACCCAAAGAAATTTGAATACATCCACTTTAGTAAATGTCATATTTTTTTTAAAGAGAGTGAAGTCTTAATCCAGTAGGATTGGTGGCTTTGTTGTGGGGAGTGGGGGGTGTCTTTTCTCCCATGGGAGGATACGGTAAGAAGGCTTCCATCTGTATGGCAGGAAGAAAGGTCTCATCAGAAACTGGCCGTTCTGGCACCCTGATCTTGGATTTCCCAAAGAAACTAAGACAACATATAAACTTGAAATTTTAAAAGCTTTCAATTCTCCATTTATATTTCACAAGTGAGGAAAGAACTGTTCCATTGTTATGGTTCTCATTATGTTGAGCAGTCATAGTAGTTCAGCACTTAGCTGACTCTCTGATGAGGAAATTCAGGAACTTTTTTTACTCACTGTTTAATATTTATATTTTATCAGTTTTAAACCTTTTGAATATAAATACTTAGTTGAAATGAATATTCAAATACTTGCTTTCAGCATGTTTTCAGGGTTATTCCAAATGAAAATAAAGACCTTTATGCCTCTATTTATCTTGGGATTGGTAACATGATTCAACTAAAAATAATTTTATTGCCATACCCAAGTCCCTACTGAAAAAAATCATTTATAGGCCTGTCTTAGTTACTTTCTTACCAGTGGGACATAATACCTGTTGCCCACAATTTAAGGGAGGAAAGGTTTATTTTGGCCCACAGTTTCGAGAGGTTTCAGTCCACAGTCTTCTGGCTCTAAAGTTAGGGTGACATGGCAGAGGGACATGGCAGAGGGACATGGCAGAGGAGAAACAGCTCATGGTGTGGCACCTGGAAGCACAGAACGATCAAGGGAGAAAGGAGGAAGATATACCCTTCCAGGCCACACTGCTAGTGACCATCTCTTCTGACCAGGTTTCACCTCCCAACATCACATCCAGCTGTAAACTCATCGGTGGACTCCACTGATGATTTTACACCTCCATGATCTAATCCCCTCCCCAAATCCCCTCCTGTGAGTGCATCAGACTTTGAGGGGACATCCAGATATAAACCACAAGGCCAAATTTGTCCATTGACATAGGCATCTTTGAAAAAGTGTGCATAAAATAAAGCTTAAAAATAAGTGTGAAAAACAAGATTGAATACTCTACCAGTAACCAGTAACAGTGAATGAACTGTGCTGAGCAGTTGTGCTTCCTATTTCCTTCTCTTCTTCTTTCAACTCTCCACTTCTTCTGTGAAATATTTAATTTTAAATGTTCAGGGATATTCCTGTTTAACAGAGTACCCAAACCCATCAGAACTGTAGAATTCCTGTTTCCTTTCCTTGACCAAAATGGTGATACCTTCTGGAAGCACTTTGACGTTAGCATGTACCTAATACAGGACCTGTTCCTGGAAGACACTCAGAGAAGATTGTTTCCAAAGGATTAAGTTAATAGAGATCTTTAAATTCATTTTTATTTTGAATTTTTATCACTGACACAGTTTATATCACTGCATATACCCATTGCCCAGTTTTCTGCAGATTATCACTCTGCTCATTTAAAAATCATATCTACAGGGGTTGGGGATTTAGCTCAAGTGGTAGAGCACTTGCCTACCCAGTCCAAGGCCCTGAGTTTGTGCCCCAGCACCCCCCCACACCAAATCACATCTATAAAGGGATTTTTTTTCCTTTCCTTCTCTCATCAGCATTTCTTAGTTTTCCTATATTTAAAAATTAAAGGATTGTTTAGTGAATTTCAGAAAGTGTTGATACTATGTAGATTTTCAAGTGAAAAGAATAATTTTCAGGCAGTGGAGTTTTGCATTAGAGCTTAATATTGGAACCTATTTGTTTGCTGCTTGCTTCTCTTAAGAATCATAGCTGTGTTCAATTTTCTTTCACTTCCTTGTTCTGTGATTATTGGGTTGGTGGTTTTGGTTCTATTTAACAATGGATGCTTTGAGTAACGAACTTCGGTGCATAATTTTCCAATGAAATCACAGCACAGTGATGAGATGACAAAAAACAATGCTTTTTCAGGAAATAGAAATAACTGTAGTATAAGAATTAACTCATGCATGAATATTACAACATCATGATTATATTCTGATCATTTTATATTTGGACAATTATAATTTAAAATTATAAATTTTAGAATTATAAAGTTTTAGTGCTACTTGCTATTCATCTGTAAATATCACTTATTTGTAAAACTAATGAATTACATCTGATATTTTAGTGAAATACATAAACTACTGAGTTCTTTTGGATTAAAATACTGGCAATTTATTAAAAATTACTTTTCCTTCTTAGTCACTTTAGTTAAGAGATAATTTACTACTGAAAGAGTATGGCATTTATAATAGTACTTAATTATAACTTTAGGATTATGTTGAGATTATTTTCATGCTATCAGTATACTCATATAATTAGTTAGCTTACATGTGATTATTACTATCCATGATTTAATATTCTCCATTTGTTGAGACATTTGTGGAAATTGGAAGTGATGTTCGTTCTGTTCCTCTGTTTAGCAAATTTACAGTCTGTCTTTAGTGAGAATAGTCATTTTAGCTATTAGTGTTGGGGGGGTCATTAGTTTTGGAAGAAACTTCTACCTTACGTCATCTTATAAGGTACGAATATGACAAGGATTAAGTATTTATAATAGGCCAATGTTTTTAAAACTACTTTGTGGAGTATATATACATCTGAGGCCTAAAGTAAATAAATTTCTGCAGAGTTTACTGAGCATCAAACTGTGTATTAGTCAATTATTTGAAGGTTTTATATGTGGGTGTTCTTGTGGTTTCTTTACTCGCAGGATGTTTTATATACAGTGAGTATAGTCACTGTTGCTGCCTGACTTGTCATACATTCTAAACTGTGCTGTTTCTCAAACCATCTTGTATATTTTAAGCTTTTAAAAATTTTTAAGGTAATTTTGATACATGGATGCTTAGAAGAAAATTGGGTTCACTAATGATAAGATACCAAAAGTTTGAACACCAGGAATAATCCCCTGCACTTGCTTTGTTCCTGTTAACCTTAACAGGGTATTATAAATAATGGACAAATAAAATTAAATTAGAAAGGCTCTTCTGAGGGTAGTTCCTCTAAATACTGGAAATGCTATTGTTCAAAAGAAATAATTAGTTTACAATTTATTTCAATTCATTGTAATCAAATTAGGATAATTCAAGAAAGACATTGTCATCATATGTTTTTAATACCATATTAATTAGATCTTTTGAAAGGAGTGGTTTCTTAGATTCCAAAATCCACCAGAATGTTTACAAATACATTGTAAAATAGACTTTGAAATAGAGTTAAAAACCTGAGAGCAGGGTAGAGCCCCTCTATCTACTTAGCTTTTCCCTGAAGTAAAAATCTCCTGTCTTTGCTAAAAAATAGACAACTTGACTGAGGATTTAGCTCAGTGGTTAGAGTGCTTGCCTAGCAAGCACAAGGTCCTGAGTTTGATCCCCAACACCAAAAAAAAAAAAAAAGAAAAAATAGCTTACCTGAATTAAAGTTTACAATTTACCACCACCTGTTGAAAAAGAGTCTGAAATGATCACTGACCTATTACCAAGGATGGCTGTTTTATCAGTTTTTTGTTTGTTTGTTTGTTTGTTTACAGACCCCAGACTTTATTTGAGAACCCCACAGGGACATTTAGCACAAATGCTTAAACATTTTTTTTGTTTGAAACAGTGAACACCCATTTTTAAGTTGGTTCTCTGAAGCCACATTGTCCTATGGTGTTTTGTGTGTGTGTGATTTTATTTATTTTTTTATGATACCCCTACCACATTCATTTTCTTTCAGTGAATAAGACACATCTGTAATTAAACATTACAGTTTGAGAACATGTCACTTCATCTTTTTGCACCCCATTTAAAAGAAGGTCAGCGCTGAAGAACATCAGTAGATGAATGTTGGTATTCTAAAAGGATAAGAAAAGTTTCTTAGTATGCTTCATTTTTCCCTCTAAGGATTCCATTTATGATGATAAAGCACAACTAAACATCTTTGTGGTTACGTGAAACATCCCTGGTAGTATAGACTGTGTTATTTTAAGGGAAGCTAATAAGAATTCACTATTCTCTCAGAACCAATCTGAGGAAGGATTTGGTAAAAACACCTATTATGTGGCACCTAAAGTGACCCGTTGGTTGGTCTTTTTTTGGTTGCTGTTTTTGTTTGAGTAGAGAAATCTTTTTAGAAATTACAATGATATCTGCCAGAAAGAATGTTTTGTACATAATCTAGGGCAGTAATGGCAAACCTCGTAGAGACAAATTGCCCAAACCGCAACCAAAAACCCACTTATTTATCACAAAGTGGCTGTGCGTGCCCCCTGCAACACACATGCCACAGGTTCGCCACAACTGGTCCAAGGGTATAAAATGAAAACCCACTTTGATTTTAGACATAGCACTGCATCTTTAAAGTGTTAGACTTATATACCTCCAGGATCTATAAGAATTTACTACCTTTGTAAAAACTCACGTCAGTTAGCTGGGCATTGTGGTTTGTGGCATAGTCCCAGTTGCTTGGGAAAGCTGAGACCGGAGTATCATTGAGCCCAGGAGTTGAAGACCAGCCCAGAGAGCACAGTGAGACTCTATAGATAATGTTATGACTTGCATCTAGATGTCCCCCCAAAACCTCAGGACCTTATTAGGTGGAGCTTTTCAGAGATGGGTGGATCTAAGGTGTGTGAATATGGATTAAGGGTGTGATAATTGGATTAGTGCACTGATTGTTTTAATATTGTTCTAGGTGTGGGCAATGGGAAGCACCGCCCTGATTGTGGGTGGCACCAACCAATAGGTTTTTAGCCTGGATGGAATGTAAAGGGAAACATAGATGGCAGGCTGGCTGTTTCTTGTCTGCCATGCTGTGGACTCTTTCTCTTCTGCTGTGCTGCCCTGCCTTGGAACCAGCCAACTATGGACTGAAACCTCTACAAACTGTGAGATAAAATAAAATTTTCATCCTTTAACCCTGAAGTGCATGTGTATATATGTGTGATTCACGAATATGCACAGTCCTCTTGGGATACATAATTTATTATGGATGAATATTTGATTGGATAATGTGTAAAAGACAAACTGCAGTGTCCTGAGTGTCTGATTCCAGATCTCTTGTCTAGTCCATACTCTTCAGGTTGCCACATTTAATGTAGTACTTACTAAATTTATCATTTAAATACAATTTTAAATAATTGTTGTAAAGCTTCACATAAACTGTATTGTAATCTATTTAAAAGTGAATATATATTATTAACCCAAGTACTACTCTAATTTTTTTAATTTTGGATGTCTATGAATAAAATCTTAAATGACTGTAACAGAAGAATTAGGAAAAATAGAATTAGCTGTTTAGTTCAGTATGAACAAATGTCTGCCTAGGGGAAAGCACATCAGTTTCTCAAGTCTACTTTGTGTGTTTATTGACAACAGAATTCTCAGGCTGGAAGAATCTCCTGTATTTACTCTCCCTAACTTCACAATTATCGTGTATTAACTATCTAAATTATAAATTCTCTTTATAGCTTCTTTAAACCGGGAGACTTTAACACATTTAAAATGATACGGTGTATGGTAGCCCATATTCTGTATTTAGTATTGAGAATCATTCTCTCAGGTCTGCTTTTGGGTTTTAATGTGAGTGTTAATCTGCAGCTTGCTACTTGTTAAAATTTTCCAGTACTTAGCCATTTCATAATACCAGATTTCACTTAATTTATGTTTAGAGTTTCTGTGTCCTGCACCAGACATAGCAACTTTGAGGGTGTAGAGTATAGAAACTAAAGAAGAATATGTGAAGAACAATTTGTGAAGATTGCTACCATTGCACTAGCAAGTGAAATGTAGGCAAACTGACTCCTTTAATTTAAAATCCTTTTTATTCTTTTACATCTTATACATATTTTTATTTGAGCAATTTTTTTACCAGATGGGATTAAAAGTTCAGTTATAGAGCTGGGGCTGTAGCTCCGTGGTGAAGTCTTTGCCTAACACGCTTGAGGCTTTGGTTCAGTCCTCAGAATAGTGATGACGGTGATAATGCTGACGCAGGTGAGGAGGGGAGGAACAAAAGAAGTAGAAGAAGAAGTGGTTGTAATAGCAGTAGTAATAGTGGTATAGCCAAATAAAGAAGATCAAAATTAAGGAGGAAATAGATTTACTTTACTCTGTATGTTTTATGAACTGGAATACTCCCAGTCTGTCACTTTAGGGAGCAAAAAGGAATACTAATGATTGTGGCTAACATTTTTGGATATTTCCTGAGTGTTAAGTACCTAATGGTGGAGGGGCATTGCTGGGGATCAAAGTCAGGGCCTTGGACTTGGCAGGGAAGCATTCTACCACTGAGCTAGATCCTCAGCCCCTAGGTGCTTAATTCTTAAAAGTACTATGAGAGAGAGGCGCCATCATCCTCTTCCTTTTGTCACTGTGGCTCAAAATTATAAGCAGTGGACTTTGTAGTTCGATCTTTATTATTTAAAGACAGTGTATTTTCCCCCAATCCACTTGAAGATGTTACAGTCCAGATTTGGTATATAGTAAAGATTAGCGATAAAGTTGCCAAATTGGTGAACTATAAGAGAGAATGACAGAGTATGAATATTCCATGAATAAAATAGTTCTACTCTGGTTTTTCTCTGCTGCCAGCACAAATGAGACTGGAAGGCAACACCTGGAACAAAGGGGCCCCACCCAGGCTTCATGATATATCTTGGCATTCTTACTAAATTTCTTAAGAAGCCTGGAATGTTAGAATAACTAGTGAGCAGCATGAAAGTCAAGATGAGTTTTGTGCTTACAGGTACTGCTGCATTCCCACCTGGCTGATACTCATACAACCAATTGTAAAGTTTCTTGTTCCTGCTAGTTTGAGCCACCTTCATGTCTCTTGGCATTTCTTTTAATCAAGGGGACTAGACATAGGAAAACATTTCTTTGGGATTTAGATGATGTCAGTAATTGGCAATAGGTAAAAGAAAACTAAATCCAGGATGATCACAGAGACATTGGCCTTTTCCTTTTATATGCAGACACCATCAGCCTATTTCCACTTGCTTTTCCTAGAGTGTTACGTTGTTTTCTGCTCTGTGTAGAGGACAGCCATATTTTTACGTGAATGCATTTTTCAAGTAACTTACAATTAAAATGTTAACACTGTTAGTTATTTGAGATCTGTGTATCACTATATCCCACAACACATGAGTTTGTTTCAGAGTTTGAGTCCTCTTGTGTATATGGTGAGAAGTTCAAAATTACCCCTTATTTATACAGCCTTTGGCAGTTTGGGAGTGTGTTTTGTCACCTGTTTGCTGTCTTACAAAGAGCTGGAAAGTTTATGAAGAAATAGAAAATATGACTTTGAGCTCGTGACATTTTAAAATAAATGTACATATTGTTAGTGACAGATTGCTAAAACTTGGCTTTAGTCACTTAGCTATGTTTCTTGCCAAAAGTAATCCAGATGTGCATAATTTATCTGGCTGCCATATGTGCACTGACATGTCTTTCTATAATCAACTGTCTGCTCAGTATGGTTAAAGTTAAATGTTCTTTTTTATCAACAATCTTTTGAAATAGCACTGATTTGATAACTTATTTTAACTTTAATAACTTCTCAAAAAGTAATGCACATCTAGTTTGGCTTTAAACATGAGTGACCAGACATGTTGAATGTCTAGAAAAGATACTGACAACTCAAATCCCCTTGGGGCCGTATGTATTTCAGGGAAAACTCCCGGATACCAACTTCATTGTGATTCCATTTTGATGAGTTTCTTAGTATAGAATGGAGGTTTTATGTAGACAAATATCGTTGAAACAGCAGCAAGCAAATAAGTTTCTAACCACATACTTTTATTTCGAAAGGAAGTGAGAAAGGGAAAATTTGATATGTTAGGAAATGAATGCGTGAAAAGACATTTCTCTAAACGAGGTACCTTCTGTGTTGTGGGCAGACTGTGTGTGTCTTTCACGTGGGTTATGACACTGTGCTGATCTACAAGAATTACCTTTTTGTTGATGAAAGGCATTTTTTCCTAGAGATTTAGCAAATACATGTATCATAGAATATATTGCTTTTTTATTTCTATTTTAAAATTAATGTTTAAACTCTGTCATTCTCTCTTACAGTTCACCAATTTGGCAGTTTTACTGCTAATCTTTACTGTATATCAGATCTGGATTGTAACATTTTCAAACAGTTTAGGGGAAAAATACACTGTCTCTAAATCATAAAGATTGAACTACAGAGTCCACTGCTTGTAACTTCCAGCCTCAGTGATGGAATGAAGAGGATGATGGTATCTGCTTCTCATAGTGCTTTTAAGAACTCAACACCTAACACTTAGGAAATACACAAATTGCTTTTACAGAAATTTAAATTACTTGTAGAGAAATTTAGAGCACATGAAGATGGCATTTTCTTTTGTACTGTACCTGAGAGATAGTTACTGTAGAACCATGTCCTTGTTCTTTGTACTCAGTGACACTGTGCCACCATCAAGTCTAGACAGGGTCGTTGCCAATTGCATGTCCTTATTGTGTTTATCCACCACAACTGCAATTAAATTTTTCACACTGTTCCCATCTGCGGAGGCTAACTGTGCAGTGACCTTGGCCAGTTTAAAATCTGTTCAACCAAGCCCATGTTTGGAAAGAGTGAGGCGGCCAGATGGTGGGACTGATGATGGGGAACTATTTCGTAGTAATTGTGACTGATAGTAACCAACCTGTCCTGTCCACAGTATGATTTTATGACATAGTCTAAACTTATTATGGTAGTACAAAAACTGGCTTAATGTTGATGCAAATGTTCTGACAATAATAAGAGTGATGCATTGGCCTTATTGAGGGGAGTAGATATGGGATGTCTAGTCTTTATTACTACTATAGCCAATGTTTAGCTCTTGTTTTCTAGTCAGTTACTGCATACCTTTCAGTAGGAGGTCTTAACACTAGTATACCAGAAAAACAAAGAAGCTTTGGTAATTCCAGGTTTTCTACTTGAATGCTGCAACTTAGGTCTGGCTTGGGGGGTGGGAGAAGGGTGCAGACTGCTTTTGAAAAAAAAGTCTGTTATTTACTGTCTATAATTACTTATCGATTTGAAATCTGTTGTGAATGCTTTCTTGCAAATTTGAGATGTTCAAATTCTATCTTCTGTAAGATGCCAACTATTTTTTCCTGACTAAAAATGTTTATTTATTGATGTATCTAAAGATACAGCTTTTAACTCTATGGGAAGATGGGGGGAACCCATGTATAAATGAATAGCAAATGAAAGATACATAATAAGGAAGTAGGGAAATAGATCTTTTCTGAAATATGGAGGGAATCAAGAGATGGAGGGAGAGGAGAGAGAATGAAAAAAGGAATTAAGATGTGTTACGTACATGTACCAAGTCCTGACAAGGAATGTAAATATTATGTACTGCAGACATGTACTAATAAAAATAAATAAATTAAAAGCCATTATAATGAAAAACAACAAAAAAGGTACAGCTTTTAGTGTCTAACCATGCATTACATTTTTAGGGGAAGAATTATCATAATTACTGTCATCATCATTATTACCATCACCATTTATATTTGTGTGGCTTTACCCGCTTAATTCTGAATTAATGAAAATGTTCCAGATTACTAGGTGTATCCCAAAGCAGAAAAATATTTCTTTTTACTTTCAGTAATTTTAGCATATCTTACTGTCTTGTTTCAAGTGCTTTATGTGGCTCTGTTTAGTACACTAACACTCCAATGAGAAAAGATTCTCTGAGGGCTTATTTTACAGATGAAGTAGTTAAGTTACCTAAAGTCACAGAGGTTCAAAATGGCAGAAATGAACTAAAAACCCAGGCAGTGCACTGCAGAATCCACTTTCCTATTCTTCTGCTATTTGGTTTCCTAATAATATGAGCATTAACATATCGCACAAATTTCCTGTCCAAGGGTCATTGCAGTGAGATGGCATGATCTTGATAAACATTTCGGTTTGTTGTATGTTGGAAATTACTGTTAGGATAAATTTACTGTCAAATTCTTTGTCTGCCTTAAATTAATGCCCTCGTCTGAAAATGCTGTTTACCTCACCTGGCTGACCTGTTGCATTCACTCTGGAGAGCTTGAATGCTTTTCACCGCGTCCTTATTGCACAGTCATCATTGTCCCAGCAACTTACAGATTAGTTACACAAACAGGCAGAAGATATGGTCTCTCTTGTCAAGAAGTTCATCTAGAACGGCCCAAGTGGTCATAGTTGATTTTGCATAATGTTGGATGAATCAACTTTCTAAAGACAATTTCTGAGGTGCTGTATATCCAAATTGTCTGTACCAGTTTTTGAATTGTGTTATGTCCCACTGATTACATCTTACCTTGCTTAAAGTCTAAAAGTTTTTCGTTTTTTTTTTCTTTCATTTTAGTTCATTCTCTTCTCCTATACTCTACCTGCACTCTTTTTTGTCTTTCCATTAATTTAGAAAAAAAACCTCAGCTATATAAGACTACTTGTTAGGAGGTTCAGCAGAAGTCTGGATAGGCGAAGTGTGATTTTATAAATGTTCGTTGATTCAGTGAATCAAGTACCTACTGACATGAACCAAGTACTTACTGTGTACCAGATTGTGTGCTATTTACTGGAGATTGCATAAATCATGGTTAGTACTCAAAAAAAAAAAAAAACCTGAATTGCCCATTGTCTGAATATTAAGAGCCTGAATCTTTTGGTCAGATGGTCAGATGATAGAGTGCAGCATTTCATAGACAGTGATTAGGCTTTCTTTATAGTACATATAAACCTGATAGGCATTTCTTCAAGAATTTTTA
Source organism: Hystrix cristata (assembly GCA_004026905.1). NCBI lineage: Eukaryota > Metazoa > Chordata > Mammalia > Rodentia > Hystricidae > Hystrix > Hystrix cristata. The sequence goes on along the minus strand of PVJO010002343.1, from coordinate 115,479 downwards.
TTCTACAGTCTCCTTTTTGATGTAACTGAGGAAAAAGAATAAAGAACTTGCACATGTGATTCCCTTTCATGTGTGAGAGCATGGCATTTTACCTGCTTTTGTAAAGTTTTTAATCAGATAATCTGTAGTACAAGTAGTTTAGTTCACAAAATTAGTAGTTTTTAAACAGTTTATGCCAGCATAAATTTTATGCTTCTATTCTTCATCACAGTGATGAAATTACTGAAGAAAATCATCAGGAAAAAAATCTCTTCCTAAAATGCAGTGCAAATGGTAGCATATATTGTCATTCTCAATAATAATAACACCCATGATGCACTATTTGCTGGGAAGAATGAGAAAATATTTTGATATTTAGCAAATGCTATCCCAGTAATGAAAAAAGAGTGCCAGTTTCCTGTTAGATGTTGAATCAGTTATCTCAATGGCAAGGAAATGACTCAAGAAACATGGCCAAATTTTTTATCTTTATATAATTTACATATGTTCTTTCAAGGTACAGTTCTTAGTGAATCTAAGGCATATTTTAGAAGGAATTCGTTGTCGTAATAGTAGTCCCTGTTGCAGCACCCTCCTCCTGAATAAAATACTCTATTGGTGATTGTGCTGTATATTTTTGGGGGGCAGTGGAGTGCTGGGGATTGAACTCAGGTTCTTGTGCTTACCGGGCAAGTGCTTTACCACTTGAGCTAAATCCCCAAACGCCCTGTGCTGTATTTTCCATGTTACTCTATTTTAGTAATAATTTTTCTGTCTTCTTTATATTGTAGAACACTATTACATTATAAAATCATGGAAAGTACAGAAGGAAATTTATAACATGTAAATATAGAATTATATAATAATTTACAGAAGTCACCCTAATACAAAATATCTCAGTCTCAGTACTATTGACATTTGAAGATCGATAATTGTTTTGGCAAAGGTCCTATGTGAATTACAGGATACTTAGAACCATCACTGGACCCCAGGCCCGTGGATGCCAGTACCACACCCTGAATTTTGATAATCAAAAATATCTCCCAGTGTTACTAAATGACCCACTGGGGCCTGTTATCAATTTTCAGTGTCTCCTTTCAAGTCTTCTTTCATGATACATAGATCCTTTTACTGAGCTGTAACAAGTGTATGCATAATGCGGTATTCTGAATTTTGAATCATACAGCCAGCATCTAATCAGCATTTTATACTGTTAACTAGGTATTAAAATTAGCACTTTTATAATAGTCTTCTACTGAGTATTTTACAGATAACATGGCAAATGACACACTTTTTTTTTTTCTAATTCAAAATTTTCCTTTAATATGTGCTCTAGGTCGTCTGTGACTTCTTTTCCTACATTTTCTGTTAGAAGATGGAAATTTAGGCTCAGGTAAAATGGAACCAGAATGGCTGCATTCATGGAAGATAAAACATTACTCACATTTTCTATAAATCCCCAAGAACGCCTGTGCCCTTGTAGGACTAGAGTGTTCAGACGCACTACAAGCTTCTCTGCTAGAGAAGTGCTGGGTTTCCCTTTTCGTGCTCCTGTGCCTCGAACTCCATGTAGGAGCGTGGAGTTCCATATGGGTACAGGAGAAAGCATCCAGGCTTTAGAGTCAGAGAGACATGGATTCTTTCCTGCTCCTGCAAGTTTTGTGATTTGGTGCAATGTACACTCTGAAACCATCTTCATAATCCATAAAAAGAGGGAAAATATAGCCCATTAGAGCTTTGCAATGTAGAAATTATTTAAAGCATTTAACATAGTAAGTACTCCAATGATTAGAAGTAGTGGTAATAATATTGTGAGTCATTCCTTATTGGTCTAATCGAGCACTGTCCAGACGTGAATGCAGCAAATGTGAGCCACATGTTTAAATTTCCTAATAGACAAAATACATGAAAAGAACAAGTGAAACTACTTTTGATTATATGTTAATTTAATATTTCCAAATATTGCAGCTTTTACATTAATCGGTGTTAAAAATTATTAACACGTTGTTTTACGTTCTTTCCCTCTTATTAAGTCTTTGATATGTGAGTTTCATGTTCTCAACACATTACTGTTTGGACTGGCTGCATTTTAAGGGCTCAGTGGTCAGATGTGGCGAGTGGCTATAGATAGGGCATTACAGCTCTAAGAAATACTTGAAAGATACTAGGGTTTACACATGTACATTAATGGCAACTCCTTTATTACTGAACATGATAGCAATATTTCCCTTGAGAATTAAATGATCTTATCTTCGATTTTCTGCTTTTTTACAACGGGAGAGTAAACTATTAAAACTTCTATATCGACTTCTCAAATTTGTTTAATTCTGTGGTTCTCAGTACAAATATCTTACAGTACCATCATTTGATTGTATATTATGTCTAATTTATTATTCAATTCAGTGTTTGGTTTAATTTGTCCAAACTATTTGACTCAGCGAGTATTTGTTGAGCGCTTAATACAGTAGATTCCTTTCATTTGCAGTTTTACTTTCCAGAATTTTGATTACTTATGGTCAATTGCAGTCCAAAAATATTACATGGAAAATTCCAGAAATACACAATTTCTAAGTTTTTTTTGTTTTGCTTTTTGTTTTTGAAACAGGGCCTCACTCTGTAGTTCAGGCTGGCCTTGAACTCACTGTGTAGCATAGGCTGGTCGCGAACAGTCAGTGATCTTCCTGCCTCAGCCTTCCTAGTGCTGGGATTACTGGTATGAGCCACCACACCCAGCTACATAATTTCTAAATTTTAAATTGCATGGCCTTCTGAGTAGCATAGTGACGTCCTGTGCCGTGCTGTTCTATGTGTTGGAACAGAAATCCTCCTTTTGTCTGACATATCCACACCTGTGTGACACTCCCTACTTGTTAGTCACTTGGTAGCCATCTTGGTTGTCAGTAGACCGTCACACAGTATTACAGTGCTCGTGATCAAATAACCCTTATTTTGCTTAATGATATTATTTTATTATTTGTTACTGTTCTTACTCTGTTATTATGCCTACCTTATAAATTAAAGTTTATCATAGATATATATGTATAAGGAAAAAAACACATTAGGGTGTGGCGCTATCCTTGGTTTCAGGGATCCACTGGGGGATTTACAACATATACTCTGTAGATAAAGGAAGGACTATTGTGTGTGCCAGATAGTTTTCTAAATTATTTCTTCCATTGCTCACAAAATCTGAATGAGACCAATAAAGATACTACCTCACTTTCCAAAGGAGAAGATTAAGGTACAGAGAGGTCAAATTACTGCCTGAAGTCACGTATCTAATAACTGAAACACTTGGGCTAGGAATTCAGGAAAACTGATACAGCTTCATAGTTTCAAAAAAATTCTGTGATGCTGCCTTTTCTTCAGTCCTCATTTCTCTAAGCCAATTCACTTATCATTGTTTGTCCATTTGTTGTATGTGGTCATCCTCGAGACTTGTTATTCTCAGTAGAGTGTCACATCTTCTGCTGAGTTTTTCTCAGTTACAGTGCTAACAACACTGTAGTTGTTTTTGTTCATTTGCTTTGTTCTGGGGGATTTGAGAGGGGATGGAGTAGAGGGTATAGATCACTTTGTTTGGTATGGATCGTGCCCTTTGGATCCTTTCTTTCTTTTGAGAGATAAATCCTTATGTGTTTTTCAGTATTATAGCAGTATATGCATTGCGCTTCTTTCCCACTTGCACCTTCCAAGTTCAGGTTGAATAGTGCTTGGTTGTTACATAAAACCTATGTATTTTTGAGAGCCAAAGGCTGCCTCTGAACTTCAGAAGAAAGTCATGGAAAAGAAATATATTAAATAAGTCTGACTCATTAAGCAGAATGGGTAAGATAAATAGTGGGAAAACTAAAAGCAACTTTTCTATGACTTCTTTGTGCCCTAAGAAAAATGTTATAAATGATATGGTCAGAGTGGAAATGTTACAGCCCAGAGACAGTACTGAAAGAAGAATTTCTAATTTTAAAAAGAAGTTTGCTAACATCATAGCCACTGCTAATGACTATATAAATATTAATAAAGTTTTAAACACCTCCCAAATTAGCTTTATTTTTAAATCAAAAGTGCAAGACATGGAAGTGGTAATTTGTGTTAGTCCAGCAGACACAAAATTAATTGAGATAAAAACAGGAAGTAGCAGGCAAACCCTTTGGGTGAAAAAATAATGAGTTATTCTAACTCATTAGAGTAAAACATCATAACAAGAAATGAGTTCACATTATTGAATTTAGAGTTTGTTATACATATCAGTGTTCCTCCACACTAGACTCAAAAGTAGAATGACCAATTAAATTCAAGATCTGTGCCCTCTTAGCACCTTGCTATACTGTGCAAGAAAGCTGCACTAATCTAAAGCTTTGGTGTGACTTCTTGTTTTACTGTATCAGGTGTGCTGCTGTATAGCAGAATAAGCATGGGTCTGGTCAAGATGGGGAAACATAGAGACAAAGAATTTCATTGACTTCGGATCTATTTTATGTAGATCAGTTTGGCAGCACAGTGAAAACCAGCTGGAGAGTCCTCATATTTCCTAGGGAATGTCTATCAAGCCACAGACCCACTGACTTGTTCCAGCCACAGTCCTTCAGGCTTAGCCAGTTGCACTTCTTTGACATGCTGCATCACTGTGATCCTCTGCCTTGGACAGAATTTACTATCAGCTGTTTAGTTTTTAATTTAGTTAGTTTGTTTTTTATTCCTAATAACCTGTGCCTCCTGTATGAAGACTTTCTTTTTGAAATTATGGAAAATGATTCTGCTCTGAAAGGGTTTCTGTAACACCTAAGGAAACCATGTTGTGAAACTGAACATTTAAACATAAAAGAAAAAAGCCAGTAACTTCACAGGAAGTACTTCCTGAAACTGATTCTTCAAGTCCTGGATTTCTCTGTTTAAAAGTTCTTATCTTTCCATGGCCATTTTATTTCCTTCTTTTGTAGAAAAATATTTTATTGGTATATGTTTGTGATAAATAATGAATATATTCACAGTAGGATATATTCTCCTTCCTTGAATTTCCTCTTCTCCCTTCCCCCCAGTTCCCAGATCACCTTCCCGTCTTCTTTGTGTTGTTCCTTTTCATAGGTTTCCTGGTAAAGAAGCTGATTTTATTACTTAACATCCTCATTTTTCTTTTCTGGGCCCAACTTCTGTTCTTTATTAACCCCTCATTTTAACTCCTGGCATTCTTGCTAAATTTTCTTATGGTGTAGAACTTGTTAAGAGTGTATCAGTTAAAAAAATTTATGTTCATCATTACCAAAGGTCCAGAATGCTGTGAACGTAGCCAGTGTTCCTTTCATGAATTGAAATCTCAGTTTGGAAAGCAACTACTTTTAACTACTTTCATAGTTTAGAGCAGTACTTTTCTACAAAACTTGTTACACATTATGGATGACTGCTCATCAGTGGTGGCTAACGTATGGCATGCATGCTGTGAAAGCTGTAAAATGTTCACCGTCACTGCGTATCAGTGAAGGAGCCTAACAACTAACGTAGACCTGTAAGAAGAAATGAAGCCTGAGATGGTTACACTTTGGTTCAGACTGTTTGGGGCGGGGGGGATGGGTGGCGGCGAGTACCAGGTGGGGGGTGTTCCTGTGGACATTAAGTCCAAATCAGCAAGATTTTGACACAGGCACACGTTGCCAGTCTCAGTGTAAATAACTGATATAACCAAGGTCGATGCTGGCCAGTGTAAATAACATTTATAACCAAGGTCATCACTGGAAAATGGCCACTATTGTGTAGACCCATATAAATCTGGAGTGCTGTGAGGGCTGGTTAGGAGTCCAGGCAGCTGAGGACTACGGAGAACATGCAGTGGTGGCTAAGAGTGGCTGGGAGCTGCAGAGACAGGTTAGAGGCCCGAGGGCTGTTGCAGAAGTGCCTGCAGAAGAGTGGCACCTGAGAATAAAGATGTTTAATCCAGTCCACAGTTCTGTGTCTGTTCTTTGGGCCGTCCAAATCTCAAGTGAACCTCTGCAGTCTGAAATGGTGACAAGACCATTTTTAAAAAGTATGCAATGAGACAATAATTTACTCTCAAAAGTAGGCAGTATATTATCAAGTGAAGGCTATCTTTTAACCACTCTGCTTTCCCATCCTGGTTTCATGCATCTCTCCATGATGGTAACCATTACTGAAACTTTAATGTGTCTTTCCAGACTTTTCTGTATTATTTCTCACATTTTATATATTGGAAAACAGTGTAGAATATTGTTTTTCATCAGCGATACTGCCTAAGTCCTATAATCCCAGTGCCTTATTGTCTTCAAACCAAATGGTGAAATGAATAGGTTCATGCCCTTAAATACAGCTGGCAGAACTTGCCATTTAAACATTGGCTGTTGGGGTCATGCACTGTGTCAAATGCAAAATTTGGAAACACCTCGAGGAACTACAAGATCCTCAGATGGGAATGTAGAATGTTCTTGTCAAACAATGGCATGGCTCTGTGTTCTGCTTTATCACCTTTAAATATATTGGCAATCACAGGGAGTTTCTTTTTTAAAGGAACACTATGTTGATGGACTTTTAAATGCTTTAGAGAGAACATCCTTAGAATCTGCTCCAAGAATATCAGAAAATACTGGAAAAGTTTAAAGCCAGTTGAGGAAGGGCAAGATGAACAGTCATGCTTAACTTTATAAACATCTTTTATTCCTAAGATCCCACATTATTTTACTGCTGATACTTAGGATATTCCTATTCAAACCGCCTATAAAGTGATTCTTCTGAAATTTAATCGCCCTTTTAAGGTGATTTCTGTCATTTTTTGCTTTGGTTTTTGTCAAATTATACATTTCTTTTAAAACTTTTCCTTCTGCCAGTTCATTAATTTGCCATTGGACCATTCAGTAAGTATTGGTGTGTGTGTTCACACATATGTGTATGTGCATATATGTGTGTATTTGTGTTCACTACCATTATCATCATCATTGAAAGCTTAGTGCATAAGCGTAATTTCTCATCTAGATCTCAGAACTCTCGTAAGCTAGATGCTTGTGGCCTCTCATATACTCAGGAGGAAATTAATGTTTAGATATTTTAGTAATATATCCAAGGATATTCAACTAATAAAAGGCAGAACTCGGATTCAAAATCAAGAGTGCCATACTTTGTAATAAATACGGAATCTTTCCTTTATGCCATGTTCCTTCCTCAAAGTCAAGTGACTTCTGGTATTTCCCTCAACTTCACTAAGTCTTAGTTTCTTCATTTGTAAATTGAGAGGGTTACTTGAGTAATTATAGAGAAGAAATGATTTTGAATGTTTTCACCACAAAGAAATGATAAATGTTTGAGGAGATAAATATGTTTGCTTTGATTTGAGAATTGTAAAAAATACACTTGTATTGAAACATCACTTATTACCCCATAAATATGTATAATTTTTATGTATTCAAAAAGAATGAAGGATTTGAATCATATGTTCTTTAAGGTTTCTGCCCCTTTCTCCACTGTTCTGTGTATGGCTTTCATTATTGGAATAATTATGGCCACCACTACTAGATTAAATTTTTTACATGCATAAGTCATTAAATTCACTAACCTATGAGTGTAATATTGTTACACCCATGTTTCACATGGGACCTAGAGCAGTGGCAATAAAAAGAAAAGAAGTATTGACACATGCTACAATAAGGATGAACCTTGGAAATGTGCTAAGTGAAAGAAGACATTTATAAAAGACCGCATATTATATACCACTTATTTGAAATGTTCGAAACAGAAAAATCCATAGAGATAGAAAGGAAATTGGTGATTGCCAATGCTAAGGAGAGTATGACAATTGGCAGGAAATGGGTTTTGACTGCTAATGAGTATGAGGTTTCTTTGTTGCATTGTAACTCTGAATAAATTTAAGAAGTCATTGAATTGTATGCTTTAAATGGGTAATTTGTGAGATATGTGAATTATTTGTCACGATTATTTTTTTAAGGGTGAGTGAGTGGCCAAGATTGTAGAATATTTAGGTAACAACAACAGGTTTGGTGGACTGGAATATAGATTATAAAAAGGTAAGATAGATAAGGTAGATTGTGGCCATTTGGTAGAGGGCCTCTACATGAGATTGAAACCTTTGCCTTTTCTCACGTAGTATTCTAGCTCTAAAGTCCATCTACATTATAAATGTGGTTTGTATTTTTTTTACTTTTAGTAGTATTTCATTGTATAAATATACAAAAGTTTAGTTATTCACTTATTGGTTTTGGGACACTTGTTTTGGGATTTTGCTGCTATAAACAGTACTACAGTAAACTTTCTTTTAAATATTGCATTGTTACAAGTCTCAGAGGAGAGTTAAGGTATAATGCCATTTGATAAAGCTTAAAAATAAAACTGGATATGGTGGTCTCTGTAATCTCAGCACTCCAAGAAGCTGAAACAGATTACAGGTTAAAGCCCAGCCTGGGTAATTTAGACCATGTCTCAAAATAAAAAAAATTTTAAAAGGGCCAGTAATGTAGCTTAATGTGAGGGCCCTGGGTTCAATCCCAATACCACAAAAGACCAGCAATAACTTTTACAGTATACATTCATACATGTATGTGACAGCTATGCCAAAATAAGGAAAGACAAGTAGCACAAAATTCAAGATAGTGATTTCTTAAGGGACAGTGGGAATTAAGTAGACAGGGAAAAGGGAGCCAGAAAGAGAGCGTGGATACAAGTTACAGATAATGTTCAACTTCTTAATTGGTTGTACATTCATAAGTATCTGTTATTATTTAAGCACTCTTTTAAATTTAGAGTGATTTTAGATATACAGAATTAATGCAAACATAATACAATGGTCTATGTATTCTGTACGCTGAGTGTTAATAATAGGAGTATGTTCATTATAATTAATGCACCCATATTGATACATTATTATTAGCTAAAGGCCATACCATACTCACATTATCTTTATTTTTACCTAATGCCTTTTTCTATTCCAGAATATCACGCAAAATCCCCCATTGCATTTAGTGTGGTGCAGCAGTACAAGGGATTGAATCCAGGGACTTACACTGAGCTACCTCCCCAGCCTATTTATTTTTTATTTTGAGAGAGTGTCTCATTGAATTGCCTAGTCTGGACTAGAATTATGATCCTCCTGCCTCAGCCTCCCATAGAGCTGGGATTAGATGTGTGTCCCCCACGCCTGACTGCATTTAGTTCTCATCTTTCCTTAGGCTCTTGTCAGCTGGGAAAGTGCCTCAGATTTTCCTTATTTTTGTTGACCTTGGCAGTGTTGAGGTGTATTGGTCAGTTATTTTGTAGAGTGTCTCTCATTAGGGGTTTGTCTAAAGTTTTTCTCATGATTAGACGCAACTGAAAGATCCCAGAGGCATAGTGCCTCATCACATCACATCAAGGGTACCAACATGACTTATGACTGCTCGTGTTCACCTTGATCACCTGGCTGATCAGGCCCGGCCTTACAGTCACCCCTGTCTTCCCCTTTTTTCATACTGTAGTCTGTAGAAAAGTCACCTGCAGAGTATGGAGTTACGCTGTATCAGCTTAGGGTCATAGTATCTACAGAAATTAAAATTATTTGGAATTATATTTCATGATAGATTTATCTCTTCCCCATTTATTTGTTGTCTATTATTTGTATCTTTTTTTATATCAGTAGAGATTCACAAATATAATCATACTTTAGACTGTAATTCAATACTACTTTATTTTGTTGCTCAATTGTTCTAGTCCTTGTTGAAGGAAGTTCTTCTAGTTGGCTCATATGTCCCTTTAACATTGCGCAGTTTGTAGTTTTTGTTTTTTGGTTTTTTAGCACCTTATAATATAACTCGCTGGCACTACAAGATATTCCACATTCATGTTTTGTATTTCTTGCCCCAGTTTTAGAATCAGCCATTTCTCAAAAAAGTCCTATTTCCCTTCATTGGACAATGAAATTAAGAAATCAAGAGTCAGATGCTCAGTATGTTTATTGTTAGAGAAATTGTTTCTAGGTGCCCTCAGCTCACAGAGCAAGGAAACACACAGGTGCCTATAATCCTTGTGTGTATGAGTCTCTGTAAATATTTTTATATGTAATCCTCTATATATTAAGCTAAATTTGAGTTCATACTGATTTCTTCAGCTCTACTTCATTCTCATATGGATCATTCTAGCCTTTCACCCTGATTTGTAACCGCACACTCCATTAGTGAGAAACTTGGCCCTGACCATCTACCACTCATTTATTGAATTATTCTATTTCATTATATACATATAGAAGTTTCAAAATTGTTAATCCATACCCCTGTGGGAAACAGTTCTTATATATGGTTCCTTTTGTTTTTAGTCTTACTCAACTTTTCCAGAGTAATTAGGTCAGTAATTACTTATGTCCTTTAATGAGCTATTGTGTATATTTGTAATAGATTTAGTTTTGTCACATTCTGCTTTCCATCTTAATATCCCTCAACCTTCTCGTTGATATTCTAAAGATCTGCGTACATTTAAGATTTAGTCTTTATAAACTGGTCATGGTGGTACATCCCGGCACTTTGGGAGGTTGAGGCAGGAGGATCGTGAGTTTGAACCCAGCCTGGAAAACTTAGTGATTTAGCCAGATACCCCTACACCCAAAAAAAGAGATAATCTTTATACTGTAAAGTTCTCTATAGATTTTGACAAATGCTTAATTTCTTACATCTGCCTTTATAGTATCATACAAAATAGTTTTATCACCATAAAAAGAAAAAACCTCCTCCATTTTACTTACTGATCTGTCTTACCTTCCTATTCTGAGTCCTTGGTAACACCTGAGATTGTTACTTCTGTATTTTTATCTTTTTCAGAATATCATATAATTGGAATTATACCGTCTGTAGTTTTTTCAGACTAGTGGCTTTTACTTCAGAATATAGATGATGCATTTGTGCTTTTTCATGGTTTGAGAGCTCATTTCTTTTCACACTGCACAGTATTCTAATGGCTATACTATACTTTAATCAGTTCTATTGAAGGACCTCTTGGTTTTGTCTGTTTTTTTGCAATTATGCATAAAGTTGGTATAATCAGTTACATGTAGACTTTTGTGTGAACATAAATTTTCAAATTGGTTGAGTAAATATCTAGTAGCAAAGTTGCTGGGTCATACATTAAGACTGTATTTAGTTTCATAAACAATTCCCAAGCAGTCTTCCAAAGTACTTATGCCATCTTGCATTCCCATTATCAGTGCAAGACAATTCCTTTTGCTTTATATCCTCCCTGGAAGTTAATGTTATCAATATATTGGATTCTAGCTATTAAATGTACAGTTATATTCTTTCTGTTAATTTGCAATTCCCTCATGTCACGTGTTGTTACCTATCATTTATTATGCTTATTTGACTGTTTGGTGATGTGGGTATTCAGATCTTTTGCCTATTTTTAAAAATTGAGTTCCTCACTCTTTACTCATAAGCTCTGTAATTCATGCATGAGTGTTACACATAGTCTTCTGTGTGTATCAAATGACATGTTAAATGATACAGCAAGAAGGCAGGAAAAAACTTTGGACTTCATGTTGTAAATGTGAAGGTTGATTAAAATTTCAGGCTTAACTTCAAATTGTATCTTTGCTATTAATTAGTTTTGTGGCTTTGTGAATGTTGTATAATCTCTTAGAGCCTCAGTTTCTTCATACTTAAAATGAGAGTAACACCTACCTCACTTTTGTCTAATGAGAATTTAATGAAAACAACAGGTTTAGCTAGAAATCAAGCTGGTGCTGCAGATTTACGCATGTATGTCATGCGAGATGCTTAATAAATGATGGTTTCTCATGCCCCAGTAATGGAGAGTTTAGTTATTCATTAAACAAATGCTTATCAGCTGCCTAATCGGTGCTATACACCGGGACACATCTGTGTGTATCTGTGGAGTCACATGTATAAAAGTCATTTAAATGGAATTGTAAAATTTTCATATTCATAATTTTGAAGGTTTATCGAGGGAGAGACACAAAGCAAAGATTAAACTAGTAGGTATTCTAAAAGTCGAGGCAAGAGATGATAAAGACCTGAAAGATAGAATTTGGAATAGAGAGGAAGGAACAGTGGAAGGGACGTTTCAGAGGTTAAGACTCTTAATAGACATGGGAATTATAGGGCGATTATGGGTAAGGTAGCATCATTAAAAATAACTATTTTTTTCTGACTTAGAATAGAATCCTGATTTAAAATGAACTGTAGTCACTTGGAGTGTGTTGATAATATCATCACCGTTCTAAACATACACGTGTAATATCCCTAGTCTAATTTTATTTTGCAAAATGCTTTAATTTGGAAGTACTAATTCTCCAACAGAAACATCTGAGAAAACCAGACATTCAAGTCAAATGGAAAACCTTCAAGATTAATTTCCTATATTCATTAGCCACCAAATGTTTATTCTGTTGTTCTAATAATTGTATTGCTTGAGACTTTAGCAGTGTCGTATTCTTGTTTGTCTGATGAAGTTGGAAATTTTTTACTCAATTGCACGATTGGCTCAGCGGCAAAAAGAACTGCACAATTTCATCTCCAGTTCTCAGCTGAACAGAGCCGAGAGATAATCCCCCTGTGTGTTTATGAGCAAGAGTTAAATCGCTCCCAATGTAACAGCGCCAGATCGAAGTAAACAGACTGTGATTTCAGCGCTAGACACGGCCTTAAGGCAGAAGAAATTACACTGTCATGCAGAGGATATGTAGCTGCTGCTATTTTGGTGCTTGAGTTCTCTGTTGTCACATAGTTGAAGACGATCCAGATGAGGAAGTGTTAACTAACACAGGAAGAAAATTCCCCTCACGTGTCTAGGGGAATAAAGGGCAAGAAGAAAGATGGTATACTGCCATCTGAACACATCAGTAAGGGCTCTGTTCAGTAGCCATAACTTCAGCGTTGTCTGCTCATTCTTCCAGAAGCAAGTTGTTCAGAGGAACAAATGCAGGCTATAAGCTAAAATCTATGTCTCATCAAGTGGTTTATTGATTAATATATTAATATATATTGATTAATAAGATTAGCTCCTGCTTACTTATAAAATAAACTTAAAAAAAATAGAATACCAATTTTCTTGATACCTCCAGTACCGTTATATTTTATTTTTAAGATATATATTTATATAATTTAAGGAAATTATGATACTTAAATATGTCTATGTTGTTAGATATGCATACAGGCAAAACAGACAGTTACCTTTAGAACCAATAGACTCATTCTAAATTGATGATCCTTAAGTTTTGCCACCTAAAACATAAGGTAGGAAAGATCAGAATGTAAGAAAGATCTTTTACTTTCACCGTATGGAGATTCTGCCAGTTGCCAAATATGTCTTTTCCAGTTAATGTATTTTGAAAGTGGAAAAATACCCACACGATGATTTCAGGGACCCATTGAACACAATGTAGGACTGACCTGAGCTAGAATGTTATTGATCTGCCACCTTCTTTAGTGCCTGAATGGTGGGCCATCGTGATGGTTGGGGTCTCTTGGAATTAGGGCCAATTTAATAATTAGTGTCAGTCTAATAACCATGAAAAGGTCAGAGTGGTTTTTTTTCTCCATTGTACAGTCACCCTGGTAATAGATTGATGGTTCTTTTGAGGAAGGCTAAGAGAAAGAAGAATCTAAATATGAAATATAGAAATTTAATGAAAGATAATTTAAGTATGAAAACAGTACATTATAAAAATATCTGGGGGACAAAACCGAAATCATCTTTCCCAAATTAATTACTAAAAATAAGACATATGAATAGATATAGGAAGAAATTTAGGAATCATCTTAGCATTGAAATGATATACAAGCTTTTTTTTTTTTTTTTTTGGTATGGTAGATTGAACCTAAAGCCTTTACATTGATTTACATCCCCTGCCCCTTACCCCTTTTTAATTTTTTATTTTAATAAAGGATCTTACTAAGTCACTAAGTTATCCAGGCTGGGTTGGAACTTTCAATCTTTCTGCCTCTGTCCCACCTCCCAGAGTACTGGGATTACAGGAGTGTACTGCCACGCTCAGCTGTTGGTAAGCAATACTCTTATAGCTTTAACAGCCCGGCAAAGAAAAATATAAACTCCATTATGTAGCAATTAAATCAATAGAACATAATTAAATGTCTGGTCTGTGCCATTTCTGTGGTCTTCAATCATGGGAGAATTCGTTCAGTCTCAGTAATTTAGTCTTTCTTTGTTTACTGATTATACCGAGTTGCCTTTCTAGCTAACAGTTCTTTTTTGCTATCTTCTGAGAATGACAACACCATTGGATCTGGAAAGTCCTCCAAAGGCTTTTATGTTAAAGGCTTGGTCCCCAGCTGGTGGCGCTATTGAGAGATAGTAGAAACTTTAGGAGGCCTAAAGTTTCTTTCCTGGCCTATTTGGAAGACATAAGGTACTGGCGGTGTGCTTTTGAGTGGTACATTTGGTCCTTTGCCCCTTTGTCTCTCTCTTTGCTTCCTCACTTCCATGAGGTGAGAAATTTTGATACATACTCTGGTCTATGGCCATACCACCCTGAACACGCCCGATCTCGTCTGATACATGCTCTGCTATGGTGATGCCTCACCACAGGCCTATAAAACTTATCCAAGTTACATGACCATGGACTGAAAACATGAGTCAAATTAAGTCTTTCTCCTTTAAATTGAGTTACATCAGACACTTCGTCACAGTGATGGAAAGCTGACTCTTGCAGACAGCTTCCCATATCCTTTTGGTGTGCTGTCTTCTCCAGAATTTATTATTATTACTTCTGTATTATCATTCTTAGGACTCTACTGCCTGGCCGCAGAGATGACCAAGTGGAATCCTTAACTGAGATTTTGTATGAAGATGTCAGATTGGACTCTCTTTCTCTTCGATAGCTAAGCTGTTTACCCCTTTCACTTCCTTCTGCACCCACTATAGTCAGGGGAGACAGTGAACATGTAGTAGGAGAGAATGAGGCCAACACACAGAGTAACATTGCTAAGATACTGATTGATTTGGGGACACTAGTATCAGTCTAGCTGTGCCCATCTTTCACAGTTGCATGAACTAATCAATCTCCATCATATTTCTGAACCCTTCAGTGGAACTACTCCTAACCAGTTCTGTTTGGTACAGTCTCCGAATACTAGCTTGCTAGAATATACTTCCTAGAATACTAAATTTTTTATATCACTTCCTTATTCAAGAAATTCTCATGCATCCAGGAATGGTGGTGCACACCATTATAATCCCCGTACTGTGAGAGGGTGAGGCACGATGGCAAGTTCAAACGCAGCCTGAGCAATTTAAGGACTTAGCTAGACCCTGTCTCAAAATAAAAACTAAAAACGAGGTTGGGGATGTATCTCAGTTCAAAGGCTGTGAACTGAGATATCCCCAGTCTTGCAAAAGAAAGAGAAGGTAGGAGGGAGGCAAGAAAGAGGAAGGGGGAAGGGGAAAAGAAGAGAGGAGGTGAGAGAAAAAGAAAGGAAAGAAGGAGAAAGGAAAGAAGGATGGATGGATGAAAAATGGATGAATGAATTTTGGCTTCTTCACTAATAAGCAAGTCTCCTCAACTCATTGAGCTTCCTGATCCAAATATCTAGTTTTCTGTGTTGCTGAGAAAGTAAAACATGACAATACCAACATAAAGCACTTGATACAGACCAGGGACACAGTGAGCATATAATGAGAATGTTCAGATTCCTGAGGATGTCTGCCAGGACCTTGCACAAGCAGGCCCCAGCCTGCTATGCCATCCCAGCTATCTACTTCTCTCCTGGCAAGTCATTTTCCTTCTGTGTGGCTTGCTTCCTGCTCTTCTATCCACTTAGCTAAATTTATCCATTTCTACTAACCCTTCTAACGTGATCATTTCCTTCTCCAAATCTCTGTATCCATTCTGTTGCCTCTAAAATTAATCAGGCAATTACGTGTAATCTCTATGTCTTTCTTTATTCAAACTTTTACGTATTTTGCATTGTTTTGGATTTTACAAACACTATTATCCTATCTTTAACCCAATTATCTCCTCCTAATGACCAACAAGTACTTTTATCCTTCCCTTCCTTCATGGGACTTACTACACAGTGGGTACTTAATAAGAACATTATATTTAGTCATTCTTTTCTTTATAGATGTGTTTTCTCAGTCCCCATGAGGACACTGAACGATGTGAAAATTGAGATATATCAAACTATTCTTTTTATTACAGATGTAATCTTATTCTAGTAAGCATTCTTACTTAAAGAAAGGAGTTGGAAGGGCTGGGGATTTAGCTCAGTTGTAGAGTGCTTGCCTAGCAAGCGCAAGGCCCTGAGTTCAATCCCCAGCCCCCAAAGAACAAACAAAGGAGTCAGTCTTATGTAATGCAGGAAATATTAATCAAGCAGGTCAGAAAGAGAAAGTTATAGAAATTAGAAGTGACTATTCATTTATTCTGTTTTTAGTGCTTCCTTTAGATAAGTTGGCTTTTTGTATTTTAATGAGGGATTATACAAAGAAATGGTGACTAGAATTCATGGCTTTCTGCTGAATGAAAGGGCAGGTGTTGAAACATTGAGTGACATAAAGTCTAGACAGCCAACTTGGCATGGTGGCACATGCCTGTAATCCTATTTACTTGGGAGGCTGAGACAAGAGGATGACAAGTTTGAGGGCAGGCTGGACCACTTAGGGATGACTGCCTCAAAATAAAAAATTTAAAAAGATCTGGGTGTTGCTGGGGATGTAGTTCAGGATAGAACACTTGCCTAGTGTATGAGAGGCTCTGGGTTCAATCCCCAGTGCTACAAAAATTAAAAAATAAATAAGTGAAAAGAGCTCAGTGTTATGTAGCTCAGTGGTGGAACACCCTGGGTTCAGTCCTCTGTACTGCCAACAAAACCAAACAAATAAGAAACAGTACACACCCAAAAATGAAATAACCAAATTAAGGTGTTTTTTTCCTAGTCAGTTCCTGGTTTATTTACTGTCAGCTAAATTATTGCCTTCCTATCAAAAATCTCTGTTTGACACATATTATAATTTGTGTTCTATGTTGTTTATATAATCTGTGTCTGACTAAACGTGCATCAAGTCACACTACAACATCTACAATAAATGAGTAGGACACAGAACTAGAATTTTTAGGGGAATTTTGTAGCCCTTGGCTTCATTATTCAACTACTATTTTTGACCCTAAGATAAAAAGGTAAATAGGATACACCTCAACCCTTGGAAACTAATGGTATGTAGGAAAGACAGTGTTGTCCAGCATTACCTATTGCAGGAGGTGTGAAGTACTACAAGAGAGGCAAGTATAGAATGAGAGCAGAGGAAGCGCAAATAATTCAGCCTTGAGAAGTGGAGAACCCTTTACTGAGAAGGGTGCGCCCACTGTAGACTCCAGAAAGATGTGCAGGCATTTTCCTGGAGGGGCTAAAGATGGTGTCTAAAGGCGAGAAGGCATGAAAATATATTCTGAGTAGTGCTAATCGACTCATCATGATGTATTATGTATCTGGAGCAGTGGTTTTTAAAGCTTGACATTTTTTGAAAAACAAACCTTATATAGCATTCCACATGGAAAAAGATGAAAGCAAAGCTACCCTTTGAGATGGGAGGAAGGATTAAGTCAGAGCTGCTTGCCGTGTTACCCAATGTATTGCTTAGGGTTCTCTAGAAGAATAGAATCCATAGGAAATACATGTATAATAATGCCAGAGGATTTATTAGGTGGGCTTACAGAATCAGAGGTAGGAGAGTTCATTACAACTATCCTCATGCTGGACAGCTGGAAGACCTGTAGCTGCTCGGCCCAAGATGATGGGAGCTTAGAACTAGAAGGATCAAGGATCCAGCAGCAGTCCAAGGTTGCAGTCCTGGAAACTCACAGGACAGTTGCTGGTATGAGGGTGGTTTGGAAAGTTAAAGAAATGAGAGATGATGTCCAAAGGCATCGACAGCAAAAGACTTACCAGTTCAGACTGGAGCTCGTTGAACATGGTCCCTTTTCCTCCTCGTCCTTTCCCTTCATTATTCTACCCAGCCTTCCAGGCTATTGGTAGACGTCACCCGCAACCAGAATGGGTCTTCCCCGCTCAGTTTGCTGGCCTACACACCAATCATTTCCACAGATGTACCCAGAACTGTGCTTCACAAATCTTCTAGGTATTTCTTAATCCAGTCAAGTTGACATACCATGACTAGCAGTCACACCCACCTCTGGTAGCACCCCAGGCACTCAGGGAAGTTAGATTAGGAGGAGACCATGTACATTCAGTGGGAGGGACCAGAATATATCACTTGAGACATCTTAGACTTTGTTCTATAAGGATTTAAAAGTTATAAAACATCTTCAAATAAATTAATAGCATGAACTCTATTAAAAGAGAGCCCTAGGCATTCAGTAAGGTTGGTTGGAGAAGAGACCTGGCATAGAGTCCAGATTTTAAAAGAAGAATAGGGAACTTATCTATATAAATCTAAATTCTGATTTTGGCTCTTCTGCTAAACACTACCTTATATAGATTTGAAAGAAAAACTCCTGTGATTTAAATGTATTCCCCAGAAGTTCATGTGTTGAAAATTTAGACCTCAAATTCATGTTAATGTACATGGAAATAGGGCTTTAGGAAGGCAGTTAGGTATCGGTGAGATCATAAGAGTGAGAATCCCATGACGACATTAGTGACTTTAGAAGAATAGGAAGAGACCCGAGCTGGCAAGCTTGCTCTGTCTCACCATGTGATATCCTCCACCATGTTACGATGCAGCAGGAAGACCCTCACCAGATGTCATAGTTTTGGACTTCTCAGTTTCCAGAGCTGTGAGAAGTAAATTTCTTTATAAATTACTCAATCTCAGGTATTCTCTTGTTCTAACAGGAAACAAACCAAGACAGGGACCTTCCATGTGTATAGTCATTCAACTATGTTCCCAATTTAGGTGTCTTCTTAACAACACTGACAAATGATTAGGCCATTACATGATCTAAAGCATTTTCGACATGTAAAGCATTCTGTGTTCTGAAGAATCCCCTTCTTTCTTGGTGGCCCTAAGTGCATTTTGAAAAGAAAATGTTTCTTAACCTCTTCCCTCTGATTTCTATCTAGAACCAATCCTCTTTTGGGAGTATTTTACCAAACAGTCCTTTGACTATCTATAAAGAGCCCTCAAGTCCTTGCTCTGTTTTTTCTTCCCTCAGCAAATCATTCAGAGTTCCCTGACTCAGCATGCATGGGACATGAATTTCATATTGTTTACCTTTCCTGGTTGTCCTCTATGGGTGTTCTCTTTTCCCACTATGAACTGTTAAAATGTACCATCCAGATCTGAAATAAGTTCTTCAGAGATAGATAGAAATGTCATTATCCAATGAACAGGGCTGGAACTTCTCTTGATGTGGAAGTACTACTTTCTAAGGAAGCATTTTGTTACAATAATATTTTGATAGCTGGGTCATACTGTGGCCGGTATGGAACCTGTAGAGAGCTTAGATACTGTAGCCTTGAGCAAGCTGATTAACCCATCTTGTCTTTAGTCCCTCCAGCAGGACAGTAAGGGTCACACCTGTTTCCTGTTTATGGTAATTAGGGATAATATGAAGTTAAATTGAATTTATAGGCCATGTTATACTTGAAATTCAAGGTGACCTAGTTATTGTGCAGATGTAATTTTAAGTAAGACAAAAGAACCATTGAGGAGAGAGTGATCTGTGTCTGAAGCATATTAAATGGCCTTTGGTGGGAAAATCCTAGGATTGTGTGTTCTTTGACCCTTACTACTTCTGTTTTAGCAAACTATAAATACATTTTCAATTTATTTTGCCAGAAAATACACAGTTTATGAGAGTAAGGGTGGTTTTCTTGGGAGGCTAAATTAATTGGTTTATATACAGTTGTCTTGTGTGTGCCTATTTTTCCCTTGGCTTCTAAACCTTTAAGGTATGTTCCTTTCTCCAGCATAGTGTTGTTCTCTTGGCTGACTTCAGCAGAGGAGCGACTGAGTCTGCTTTATACATACCAGCAGTGGTATTGCAGCCTTCTAAATAAAAGGTCCTAAGAAGAATCTGGTTTAGACCATAGGAGTTACAAAGTAAAGACAGACACTGATCCTTACTGTTAGCCTTCCACATGTTGAGAACTGAGCACTGCTTGACAATAACATTTCAGTACGTTTTATAGAACTGTTACAGAGCAGTTACCCTGCATGATTTAGACTAGATCCTCCTCTTTGTTTTTTTTTGTTTGTTTGTTTTTTGCGGGGACGGGGTGAGGTGCTGGGATGGAACTCAGGGCCTGTGCTTGCCTGCTCTACCACTTGAGCTAAGTCTCCAACCCCACCTCTTTCTGTTTTATTCAGGAGACCCACAAGTTTTTGCAGCACACTTCGCATCCTTCATAGGTAGTTTAAAGCAGTCATTGAACTTCGTTACAGCGCTGAAACCCGGGTGGACCTGGCGCTAAACTGCTCTTGGCTCCAAGGATTTACAAAGGCCTTACAGATGAAGTTAGCGGCTCTACTGTGATCAGTCTTATGACATTATTGCTTTACATGCCTTGTTTATACTTTGTAGGAACTATGGACAGAAACTGTAAGCTTTAGCTACAATTATATCTTCATAAAACTAAGAGAAATACAACTTTCTAACAAAAATCTTGGTCACTCAGAATTGCAGTTACGTTGTGAAGTTTGCTCTTGCGTTCTTAGGCCTGATATTTGATTCTCTCATTCCACTGTGTGTTATAATTCTTCTGATGATGTATGAACTTTTATTTTCAGAGACAGGCAGACTGTATTGATGACAGGTCCTTGACCATTATAAAAACATGACCAATGTCTTCCTCTTGCCATTAGCCAGGAAACATGTGCCACTGATGCCAGTCAAGTCCAAATAGCGTTTTAACGCACAATGGAACGTAAAGATAAGAAATGTTAAAAATTATAATTTTGTCAGAATTCTTCCGTGAATCACAGGGAAAAAAAACACAAAATGGACTGAAGCCGATGTTTGTCAAATGAGTTAAACACCTTATTCTGCTTATGCATTTCTTGTTTGAAAATGGAATACATGCATTGCCGTTTCCACCTTTATAATTTTGTATACATATAGT
Organism: Hystrix cristata; assembly: GCA_004026905.1. Classification (NCBI taxonomy): domain Eukaryota; kingdom Metazoa; phylum Chordata; class Mammalia; order Rodentia; family Hystricidae; genus Hystrix; species Hystrix cristata. The sequence continues at coordinate 94,465 of PVJO010002343.1, read as the reverse complement.
TTATACTCATCTGTGGTTTCTTCTCCAGGGGACAGTAGTCTTGTGAATATTGAAATGCAAAAATTAAAAAGTAAATATGTTTTTCTCAAAACAAATTTCTAACCATTTTAAGCCTTATTTAGTAATTTTCCTTTTAAAGAATTTTGTGGTTCTTTTGAAGTGATCATGTCCTTTTTTTCCATAGCACTTTATATTATGTTCTGTAGAGACCTCACATCCAACAGTTAACTAAATGATGGAAATATGCACAAAGGCGACTGTCTTATATAGGCAACCTTGTCTACACTTTTTGTTGTTCTCTGGCTGTGATTGTAATTTTCTTCCCTTTTCTCACTCTTCGTTTTCATTTATTAATCTTTCAGGTCTTTGCTGCTCAAAAGCAGAACTCCTAAAGACCAGGACTGCCTTACTGTGCCTACCACAAGTTAAAATAAATGTTGGATATGTTTGGTTGTGCAGGTGCATGCCTGGGTGCATGAGTAGAATCTGTGGATGAGCAGATGGGTAGATAGATATGTGGATGGAAAGGTGAATGAGTGGCAACTCTGCCCTGTAACCACGAGTGTGGGAATCCCAGGGATCTACTGATTGTTCTCTGGCTATCTCAGGACTATCACTTAATTTCACAGGTAAATTCATGGAGCAAGATTGAAAAACATTGCAACTCTTGTTTATGTGGTATCAATTTAAGTTTGCTCCACTGTTTAGTAATTCATTTACCAATAGTGCACTTCATTTCTTCAGTAATTTATATGATGATTTACATTTCAGGGTTTTGGGGGAGTTTTTTTGGTATTTGTGGTAGTAGGAATTGAATCCATGGCCTTAGCTCTAAGCTACATCCATGGTTCTTTTATTTATTTAATTTAATGTTATTTTATTTTATTTTAAGATACAGTCCTGCTAAGCTGCCCAGGCTGGACTCAAACTTAAAATCCTCCTGGCTCAGCCTCCCAGAGTTCTAGGATTACAGATGTGCACCTCAGTGCCCAGCTATACTTCAGTTTTTGTGGACTTCTGGTAGAAATTAGTTTTCCTTATTTTTGGAATGCTTTTGTTAGAAATTCTATATGTTAAAAAAAAAAAAAGAAGAAGAAATTCTATATGTTTAAGGTTATCATTGTCATCAAGTAAATTTAAGTTCATCTTAGGACATGGCGTTGTCCCTTTGGAAATCCTTTGCCAAGCCATCATAACAATATTGGTAATGATGTATTTAAAAATAAATCTCTTATATTTAGTCTAGACTGTAAAGTACTAACTACATCTGCTCTGCAGAAAATCAGATCATGCCAAGGAAGTCATGTATCTTCATTATTCCATTATCGTAGTGCCTAGTGTTGGGGTAAAATATGATTTTCCTGATATCACTAAGCAAGGTAAAATCCAGCAAACATTTTTTAGGAATTATGACAATTTCATTACATGCTCATGAGAGTCTCTTAAATGTTCTCATTTAAAAAGGAAATTACTAAAGAATGATTGATTTATACTTCTAGGTATTGATTAAATAAAGTGTAATATTAAATAAAATTATTTCTAAAATATGTAATTGAGGATTGAGGATTAATGTGACTGATTTAATCTCTTGATAAAAGGCCTATAATGTGTGCAAAATTTGAAAGCCTCAAATTAAAGTGTTTATATTGCTGCCAAGAAGCAGTGGAAAGAAATAGTAGGTTTATTTTAGTTTGTTAATATACTGATCCCCTTGATTACAAGTTTAAGATTTTTAAGATTATACTAACTAATGAAATTCAAGTAAATACAAAGTTTTCCAAGTGGCTGCTACTTATTTTCAAGTGTACTTTAGCTACACTCACTATTAAACAACACACTTCTCTTTAAGTTCACAGTACTTGGCCTGAAATCCTGGGCTAATTTTCTAAAATCTTTTAAATATCTTCTACAGTGTATATTATTTTTACTTATAGGTAAAACCTATAGTCATAATTAAAGTAGCAGCATTAGATATCACAGAGACTATTTCAAACTATTTTAGTTCAATGGTTAATTTTTAGTATTTAGAGTTTAATCTGCATGAATAAAAATGTGAATTCTTTCTAACATTTCATTCATGCAAATACTAAGTTTCCCTCATTATCATTCTTTATAAGAAAAAACTATAGTGTAAACATTTTCTTTATTTTGGGAAGTATTCTGAAATTTAGTGTATTCCAAATAGAAAAATAAATGATAGAAAATATAAGAAGAAATTTCCCTTGAAGTATAATAAATGTATTAATTTTTAAAGTACTACTTAAAAATGCGTATTTAGTGCTTAGAACTTTTTTTTTTTTTTTTTTTTTTGAGCTGGGTATCGAACTCGGGGCCTTATGCTTGCAAGGCAAGCACTCTAACCGCTCAGCCAAATCCCCAGCCCAGGTTTTTTTTTTTTTTTAGTGCTTAGAACTTTATACTTGAAAAAATAGCTTGTATCTTCTGTTCTTCTTCTTCTTTTTTTTTTTTTTCCTGTGGTGCCGGGAATCAAACTCAGGGACTTGTGCTTGCTAGGCAAGCACTGTAATCACTGGGCTAAAAAATCAAAATTTTTTAGCTCTCCCACTCTCTCTCCTCCCTCTTCCCCCATTTCCTCAGTGTTTTTAACATATTAGAATTTTGGGATTGGGGATTTAGCTCAGTGGTAGAGCGCTTGTATGGAATCTGCAAGGCCCTGAGTTCAATCCCCAGCACCCCCCCACAAAGATACTAGAATTTTAGCCAGGCATGGTGGTACATGCCTATATTCCTAGCTACTTAGAAGGCTGAGACAGGAGGACCCCAAGTTTGAGGACAGCCTGAGCAGTTTAGTTGACACCCTGTCTCAAAATAAAAATTAGAAGGGCTGGATATGTAGCACTTGGCAGCAGGCCCGAGTCCTGGGTTCAATCCTTAGTACTGCAGGGAATTGTGTAGATATAGATAGATAGACAGGCAGACAGACAGACAGACAATACATATATGAATTTCAGCAATCTAAAAAAATAGACCAATTTCGGGCAAATGAAAACAGTTTTTATAAGACACTGATATTCTCCAGTTGTATTTATGTTTTAAGTATAAAAAAATGAAATACAAAAAAAGTCTTTATATATAATGAATCCTTTATGTAAATTGTCACTTAAAAATTATCCCATGTAACTCTGTGTCTTTGAATTTATTGGAATGTGCTAAAATTACTTATCTTTAAAACTCTACCTAAAGTCATTTCATTTTTGTTATATAATCTGGTCTATAAAATGAACAGTGAGCTTATTTGATTTTGGAACTGAACTTTGCAATGGCAAAATGCCATTGTACTTTTTAGACTATTTTAAGAATTAGTAGTAAATATAATTGATTCTGGAGTATATTTCTAGTCTGAAAATAAGAGTACTGCACATCCTGTTCCTTGTACCTATTTGCTGCTTAAATCCTCTGACACCTCTAACCGGTGCTTCTCATTCAGCTTGCATAGAGTACGGACTTGAAAAGAAGAATCCTGCTCTTGAGTTTCTCAAAGTTCCTGCCACTCGGGGCTAGGGATTTAGCCCAGGGATTAGCATACTTGCCTACCAAGCATAAGGCCCTGAGTTCGATCCCCAGCACCAAAAAAAAAAAAAAAAAATTCCTGCCGCCTGTAGTAAGTAAACGGTGAAAAAAGTGAGGTGTTTGCCTTAGGTCATACTAGAATACTGAAATGTAGCAGTAGAAATTGGACTGGATATGTCTTCTAAACTGAAAAAAAAAAAAAAGCCTGATATTCACAAATGCCAGAAATAAGAATACAACATAATTTATTAGCAAAATTTTATTTGAAATTTTAAAAATGTCATAAGTTACTTTTAAACAAGTAATCTGTGTAAGGCATATTTCATTTTTAACAATTTGATGTTTTTCTTGGTTTCAGAATATTTCTTATACCTGATTAGTATCTCTTTTGCTTTTTTCTTATAGTTAAGGGCACTTCTGTTAATTGTTTTCAAATAGTTTTTCTTATCTCAACATTTAATGGGCCTGTATTCCTTTTCTTAAATACGCAAATTAGTTTGAGTGAAAATACATTTTGAATACAGTTTAAGCAAAAACAAAGTATTTAATGAGAATAGACATGTATCAAGTGTTTAAAAGTAGGGTTTGTCATTGCCTGGTCTTAACACTTTTCAAAAACCCAACAAATTTTGTAAGTTCCTAGATATTTTTGTTTTGTTTTGTTTTGTATTATTTTAAGAGAAGTACAAATATTATTTGACAAATCTTGTTTGGAAAAAACTAAGAACTATTGTTCAAAAAAGCCATGTTTTCCCTTCTATCCTTTCATGTTAGCATTCTGATGACCATGTACATCATGGGTATATTTAATTAATTTTGCCATTGCCTAAGGAAAACTACTACAAGCATATGTGTTTCATTCTAAAATAATCAGGAATTTTTATAATTAATTTTAAAATAAAATGAATCATCTTTTGGCTTACATGTTATCCATTAATACTATAAGGGAATTTGATTATTATGTCTGTGCATTTTTTTTTCTCCAGACAGTTCCTTTATTTGATATCATAACTACTCAGCAGGGATGAATCCTTAATGTGTTATCATTATGAGTTCAACAAAACTGTGGGCTGCTTTTATAAGGCTGTCGTAAGCACTGGTTCGTAACAGAGAAACATGTGGTTCAATACAATGGTACCTTGATTCATGAACTTAATTCTTTTTCTGTGTGTGTATGAAATATATCATTTTGTTTTTCTTTAAATACACATATAAAACTCTGTTATTAGCTTTGAAAATTGTACAGTGCCCTAATGTAAATATATGAAACAAAAATTAGTACTGTAAAAAAACTGATGTTTATCTGCACCCCAAAGCACATGCCAGCAAAACTTCCTGAAAATACTCACAATCCATTATACAACAGTTTTCAGAATTTGTGTTAGTTAGCACTTTTTGAAATACCTGTTCAGCACCAGCCAAATGGGAAGTAAGATGGTAAGCACTTGTGGGAACAGGAAGATGAATCACATGCTGCCGGTGCTCTCTTGAGTGGCTAGGGGTGGGGAGGGGACATACAGAGTACTGCGTGGGGTGCACAAGTGGGTGATGGAGGGCGGCAGACAGACAGGGCGCCGCTTGGGCACAGGCCAAGACAGGAACGTCCCAGCTGCTACACATCAAGTTGGAATATGAACTTAATTCTTGGCACAATTTTGATCTCAGAAGAATTAAGTTCATGAACCGAGGTACCGCTGTATGTCTCAAAACTTAAAATAACATATTTTAAAATTAACTCACAGGTTTGTTTTTAAACTTACCCTGTTTCATTTGATATACTTGTCTCACTTCTGTTGTCAGCTAAAGTTTTGTTTTTCATTTCAAGGATTACATAGTTTGACTTGTTAGAAGTTTAGTATTTTAGACTAAATCATTCAAAATATGTCTTTGTAAGTTATTTTTCATGAAGTTTATCTTTTCAAATTTACCAAATTGTTTCACTTTAAAAATCTATTATGCCATCTACAGTGTAGAAATATTTCAGAAGTTCTGATACATAGCAAATTTGTAGGCTGACCATATTTTATTTTATAAATTAACTTGTTTTGAATATATCTTTTTCATAGTGGTAGATGGGAGTAATTCTAAATGTTTAATATTTATTGCTTTTCTTTTAGTGTCACTTTCGAGATTCAAGCAGTTGAGATTTAAATACAAAGAACATCAGGATCTTTAGGTTGGGTATTATTTTTGTGTGTCATTAATTTATTTTAGCAAGACCTATTCAGGCAGTTTCTGTAAGCCCTGGTTGTGACTTTGTTGCTCTTATCCTGGGAGTCATATCAGTCCATAGTGAAATGGATTAATCCTCCAATTTTAGGGAAAATACTTGCAACATCTTTATGGTTAGCAAAACTCTGGGCATACTTTCTTACTTTTTTTGAAAATATTCTGAGAGAATAATACCAAGATGACCTAAAACTTCATTAAGGTTCTGCAATAAAATTTTAATTTCTTAAAATGTTGTTCTAAAATGTTGCTTTCATGAAAAAGTAATCCAAGTATTTTCATAAAATTGCAATCAAAGATTCAAAAAGGTTTTATGGTAATTGCTTTCAGTTGTTAAACAGATATTTTCTAAACAGCCTGTCACAGTCTTTTACCCAATAGAACTGTAGATTCCACAGACCTAAAAATCATACATGCGTGCACATAGACACAGACATGCCTGAGTCCAAATAAGGTTATCACATTTCTCAGATGAAGAAATAAAAATGGCAAATAAATACATGAAAAAGTGCTCAACATCACTAGTCATTTGAGAGATGCAAATCAAAACAATATTAAGATGCCATCTCACTGAAGAAAGCATTATGAAAATGTCAACCAATAACAAGTGCTGACGGGGCTGTGGGGAGAAAGGAACCCTCCTTTACTGTTGGTGGGAATGTAGACTGGTCCAGCCACTGTGGAAATCAAGTATGGCAATTCCTCAAAAAACTACAACCAGAGGTTCCATTTGATCCAGCTATTCCTCTACTGGGCATCTTCCCAGAAGAATTAAAATCATCATACCATAGTGATATATGCACAGTCATGTTTGGAGCAACACAATTTGTAATAGCTAAGTCTTGGAAACAGCCTAAATGCCCAACAACTAATTAATGGCTAAAGAAGATGTGGTTTTTCTACACAATGGAGTACTACTCTGCCGTAAAAAAAGGATAAGCTAGAGACATTTGTAGGTAAATGAATGTACCTTGAGAACATACTCTTAGGCGAAATAAATCAGACACTCATGAGTACACATCGAATTGTTTCTCTGATATGAATAAACATAAGAGTAAATAAAGTCAGAGAGGTGTAATATTATATAAAATGAAGATAATATTGAAAAGAGAGGAGAACTAGAAAAGGGGGAAGGGGAAAAAGGAAGAAGGGAAAAAGGAAAGAAGGAGGAAAGGGAAAAAATGGGAAAATATAAATAAATCTGCTGTAAATAGGGAAGGGGGGAACAGAAGGGAAGGGTGGGGAAAAGCGGGGGAAAACCAAGTTGCCTCATGTACGGGTACAAAATAACCATGATGAATGTGAACATTATGTATACAATGTACCAATACATGTTCTTGGTAAAAAAAAAAAATTTAAATAAGAAAATATACGATAAAAAACAAAAAACAAATAAGGTTATCAAATAAAACATTGGCCAAAAAATTTTCAGTTAATCTGGTTAATAGAGTGCAAATTTTTAAAAATTGAAATATTTGGTCACCAGAAATATGCCAGGAACCAAAATTTCAAGTTTCATTCTAAGTTACTTTGAGTCAAGAATTTGAGTATCTTTTTGCAGATGATTAAATAATAATATTAAACAAACGTTTCCCTTAAGTTTTATTTGTGGGAGACACTAATAATTCCCACATGATGTTTTTTCTTTCTTCCTGTGTCATTTGCATTATGAGAAACGTTTTCTGTATCAGGTGTTTTTTGGTTTTGTTTTTAAATTGTCACTGTAACTGGCAATTTGTATGCCTTCTGAATGAATGTACCAAAAGATGTTATGAATAAACAGAAGTTTTATTAGACCTGAAAAATATTCATAAGCTAGAAAATTGTCTTACATTTTCTCTGATGTTAGGGCAAAGCCTTTACATACTCTGTCTCCAGCCTTGAAGGGGAAAGAACGAGAGATCCTTTGACTCTCTAGTCATATAGTAGTCAGTATAGTGTGCAAAATAGTTTTTCTGTTACCAAGTAGAAGTATCCCTCTACCTCTATACTGTTAATCGTATTTTATATATACACAGTAGAAGATAGCCATTATTATGCACATATTTTTCGTAAAAATTAGCTGTTTCACAAAATTTACAAACATCTTCTTTTCTTTCCCATATAACTAGCCAAAGAAAACCCTTGTCACTGGTGTCACCAATCATGTGTGTATGTTGGGGGATGCAAGGTAGGTGTGAGTGGTCTGTGTAAGGGGGAAAATGCATTGTTGCATTTTGCAAAGTCTAGAGGGGAATATAGTTATTTCATAGACAATGACAATAACAAGATCGTGTTGGTCACTGCTTCCATGAATGGTGGTATATTTGGGAATTTACTTTATGGAAAAGTGGAGCACATTCTGATGGGCCTTTAAATGATACATCTGTGAATAAATCATTCATAATAATTTTCTCTTATGTGAATAATACCATCAAAGAAACAGGTCACACATTATGTCCCCCAGGACAGCCTCTAGAGGTTGGCAAATATTTTCTCTGATAGAAAAACAATCCTCTTTTCTTACGAGGGCAACGTGTTCCACAGTGTTCCTGCACAAGATAAAACCTGAATGTTTTCTTTAAGACCTCTTCCAAAATCATTTCATCATGAAGTAGAATGTCGTCTATTCATCTACTTTGACTTGAATGGCCAAGATGACATTTGAGCTAGTGATTCCAGGAACTAGATGGCATTACTCTAATGGTCTGAGCATCAGGTTATCTTTCCCCAGTGGTGCATGAGAGTGACTCAAGACATTAATTTTTGCCTAGATAGTCTAACATGTCTGTTTTAGTGAGTATCTCTGGATTATTGGAAAATTCTTTGGCACAGAACCTTTTTATTGTGAGTGCTTCTATAATAAAGTTTAAAACTTCTGTTAGCATTAGAGTGTTCATATCTTCTCACAACAGTCTTAGACTCTCAGTCAGGAAACTCCCCTTGTTTCAGAGTTCATCTTGTCACATCACCTGCACATGTACACCTATATGTTCTGGCTTCCATGCCTGCGGTTTAAAGCTATCTATTTGTATGTGCTATTTGTATTCAAAGTGGTTTCCAAGGTGGTTTTTCATTTTTTTGTGTCATACTCTCTATTTAAATTTAACTTGATAACTAGTGTTGTCCTAATCTTTTAAATATATCATTACTTCTCAGTTTTTCAATTACCTCGAATGGCATTTTCAACCACTTAATGTGGTTTAAATATTAGAACTGGCTTCCATTTTAACCTTCTTTACTGTTTACTCAGGTGAGAGTACCCTTCTACTTCTAATTCTTGTCTTGGTACCATATCACATCAAGGCATCCAGTCATCCCTTGAGTGAAATCCAACCTTAAGATTTTTATATAATCTTGCTCCTATTTGTCTGCCATTCCCCCTTTCCCCCATCACGCTGGCTTCCTCTCTGTTCTTTGCACAAACAAAACTCATTCCCACCCCAGGATCTTTGGGCTAGAATATCTTTCTTTAGACTTTTGTATACCTAGCTTCAGCTCTCAACTCAGGTAGCTTTGTCACAGACCTTAGTCACATCCTATCACTCCATTTTTATATGTAGTAACATGTCTCAGGGTCAGTCCACAATCACAACCTTTGAGTCATTTTTTTAAAACATTATTCCCTTCATCAGAACCTTGTGTTGAAGTCCTTATGTAGTTTATGCAAACCTGCTTCTTTGGCTTTACTTGCTGCATAGGAATCCTTTTCCACCTGTGTCCTAATTCATGCTCAGCAGTCTTTTTCATGTGAGTACTCCCTTACTTGCAGCATGTCACTGCAAGTGTGTGTGTGTTTACCACATATTAATATATGCTTGTTATTGAAATTAATATATTAATATATGCTTGTTATGTTGACTGTATTTCTAGAAGGAGACATTTTCAGGACTTCCCAATTGAGATTGTAAGTTCTTTGAGAGCTCAATTATAACTTCTCTGTATTGTGTTTCTCTAGGTGTAATTGTCAGGGTCATATCTATTTTTATAAATCAACCATTTTCCAGGCATTATGTTGGGTTCTTAAGAAACCATCTCATTTAATCCTGACAACCCAGTGAGACTGTTACATACCATTATTACCCCTATTTTAAATCTGAGAAAATTCCTTAAGTTGTTCATGGTAGAATAGCAAGTAGGAGACAGAGCTGATATTTGATCCCAGGTTGTCTTTTTGAGAAACTGCAGTCTAAAACAACAATTTGATACATTCCATGCCCTCATCAATTTGATATATTCTGTGTCCCATTAATTCATAGGAATTCTGACTGACCATACTGAGTGTATCCAAGTGAGAGTTATCTAGTCCTGTTCATTGCCTGCATTGGGTTGAATGCCAGTTAAGTGTTGGGTGATGCAGATTGTTAAAAGTCATGACCAACGTGTTACTAAGAATCTAAAGAAACTGACATTTTTTAGGAACTTAGAAAATGTTGATGCATTTAATTTTAAGGTTTTTTTAAAATCTAAAAAGTAGAAACGCTTTAGCCTGGTCTGTGGCGAATTGAAGAGGCAAATTTTAAATGGAAAAAGAGAAAAATTAAATTTTGTGGAAGAGCTTTCGAAGAATTGGGGTTGTTATGGGACTTTGTATTAAGAAAGGACTATGAAACAATAATATATGTACCTGTAGGAGAAATTGTTATTAATATTTTTGTAAAGGCAGTTATGAAACTTGGAACAATTTTTCATTTATGTGAATTATTATTATCCCCCCAAATAGAAATATCAGTTATTACTAACTGGTTGCTATTGGAATACAATTGATATTAATATTATATATATATATATATAAGGTTTATTTAAATGTTCAGCCCAAAATAAAGGAGATGAGTTTTTTCTCATTGTTTGACCTGTAGTATTTGGTGCTTCAATTAAGAAATGGGTCATTTGGAACATTGAGATGGAAAAGTGTCCCTTGCAGATGTCCAGGTTTGTGGCAGTTGGTACAAACACAGATCAAAATGGTAGAAATAAAAAAGAAACAAAATCAAAAATATTAAAACAAATGATAGGCCTCATTCTTTTGAGATTGACAGTGCAGTATTACACATTTTATAATTTAAAATTCTAAGTTTATCATTTAACTTTTATATTGTTCAGTAAATAATGGATTTAGATTTATTGGTATTCATAGTAGACTTCTCTTAATATAATTAATTCCCCTGTGGCAAATACCATATTCTACAGTTTAGTTAACTGCACTGGGCTACAGAGCCTCAGGGATTACACCTGAGTTTCATTAAGGACGTTGAAGTAATTAATATAGGGAGGAATCTCACCATTCACAATTGTCTTCCACCTGGTTAAGACAAGATGTAATGTAGCTTTTTTCAAAAACTTCCTAGAACCACAACTTTATTGCTAAGGGGGTAGAGGAAGCAAGGTATTTGGTCCTATTGACTTTCAACAGAATTCTACTGTCTATAAATACTGGATGACTTGTTTTCTTTTTCCAGTCTTGCCTGTTCACAGTTTAAAGTGTTAAAAGTCACGGGCACTAAAATTTTAAAACACCACAAATCTGTTCATGTGAAATGAATAGCAAAGGAAGAGTAAAAAAGTGAATTTTAATCACTAGTGAGGTCATCCCATACATCTAGGAAAAAAAATCATAAGCTTAGTGTTATTTCTATGCTTTTATACCTATGGTTTATATGATTTTTAAAAACCTTAAACAGAGAATTTGTATCCAGAAGTGAGACATGGCAGTAGGAATTATAGAAGATACTTTACAGTAGCTTTCTGGTGACCTGTTTCACATATTTGTTGCAATCCTCAAATGTCTAGTTCTTCCTCTGATGTGGCTTATTTGTTGGTGTCTCTTCTCCTTCTTTAGGACCAGGCTGTTCAAAAAACCATGGCACAATTCCTAAGGCAACAGTTATGGAGACGATAGACCTTAGTTTTACTCAGTACCCCTTATAGTCCCACTTAGCTTTCCTAAGATAATTAGGTTTGCCTCTTATATCAAGAAGATTTCCTTTTGGCCTCTTGAATATTTAGACTCAGTTATTAATAAAGTTTTAATTTTGCTATATGACAGATTATTTATGGGACTCTGATTTTAATATATGCTGAATATGATGTTTTTCATTTATTCAACTCAGTAATTGCTTATTGGCTACTTACTGTGTGCCAGACAATGTTGGAACAAATTAGTCTAAAAATTCAGCAGTAACTTAGTTATTGTACTAATTAAAACATAAGGGAGGGATTTAACATGAAATTACATATTTGCTTCTCTAATGAACAGCTATAACTCTGGTATCAAAAATACTACTCTTCTTGATTTGTTTTTGGAAATTATCCCATCAAATCCTCTGCTTCTTGATAGAACCTGAGATATCACGGGAAGCTGATATTTCTGATATTCCCACCAAAGATGAATGTTAAAACCTACAGTTTGAAAAGTTCTATAAATATTTCGAAGAAAAAGTGCCAAGAAGATTCAGACTAATCTGTTTTTTATGGCAAGTAAAATATTCCCAAAAACTAATTACTCATCGAAGGTGACACTCTAGAGCTAGCAACTTAAAATATTCAAAGTCCCTTCTTTCTCTGTTTATCCCGGGGAAATAGCTTTTCACTGATATGATTAGCGTTTATAATTACCAAAACAAACAACTTGCCAGTAGTTTGGACCTTTCCTACTAAAATGAAGAAAGAACAAGTGTGACTGTTGCTTTACATTGATTTTATTCCAGATGAACCACCTTTCTTTTGGTCATGGCACTTTCTAATTTTTAAATACTTGTTCATGACAATGTGATTATAATGTATTAGAAAGTTGCCTCAGGTTCTGTGTCAGTTTAACATTTTACGTTCAAGGTTCCAATTAGTTTTAAGAAACTGAATTAAATTCTGTTTCCTCAGAGGATCTCCTTTATAACCCATGATATTAGGTTTGCTGTTCTTGGCATGGAGAATGCTCTCAATGCATGACTATTGTTTGCTTCTTCCCTGCTTGTCACTCTATAATCATATCTTACGTGTGTATTCAGCTAGCAAGAATAAGAAAACTCAGGTGAGGGTAAACCTAAGTTTTCAGTTGCGGTCCTCACTTCCCATTTGCTTCACAAAGAATGAATTGTTTTATCCCAGGATCATTTCTATTTATTGGCAGGAAAGTGCTCTCATTTTTCTATAGATAACAAATCAGCCTGGGACTTAGACCTTCTTTCCTTTTATCTGTACTGGTTTTAAATTTTGTTGTTGTTTTTTTTTTTAAAGGAAAAGGAAACTTAGGCTTTTTGCAAAATACATACATATAATACGTACTGCAAATACATGAAACCTATCTATCATTTTTCATATCACTCTGTGTTGGAAGCTTCAAGAAATTACTACTCATTTGTTAATTTATTTAGTATATTTATATGAAAATAATTTCTTCCCTTTGGCCTTTTCAAGTGGCTTAGTATTTGTATGTAATACCTTACTCTCTGAGTGTTTATATTAGCCTTAAATGTACACACATGTGTCTTTGTGTGTATGTGTATTTTCATATATATACAAATACGTATATATGTACATTTATATTCTTGACACTGGAAATCTTTTATCCAGATAATTGAATAATGGAAGTATTATTATTAACCATTCTAGTTAAATAGAATAACCATATACTGATAGATATGGGATAATAGGGTTACATGTTTTGGTGAGCATAAATACATTCTTGAATGTTTGCTATGTGATTCATAGGCTTCTTTAGGAATCCCCATTTTAGGCATTATTTTATTCCTGGATATATATTACTTCTGTGAAATGAACTAATGACATCTTTACCCTAAAATGTGGCAAGTAAGATTATAGCAGATATTACCTTCTGATTTTAGTAAGTATTATGCAATTCAAAGTAGCAAAAAGTTCTAGATCAATTAAACCTCACAGTACATACATGTTAATCGTCCATTACTTTCTATTCATAAATCTAAAAAAGTACCATGACCTTTATCTACCTTGATATTATTTATTTGCCATTGACTTATTACATTTTTGCCATTAATTTTTATTTTGAAAAATTTATAGTCAAAGGAAGTTATAAGGTAGTTCCTGGGTACCTTTCACACTGGTTTCTCCATGCTTATATTTTATGAAACTATGTAGTATAATATACAAACCAAGAATTTGGCCTTGATATAATGTTTGTGCATAATTCTCTGATTTTTTTCTCCACATTTTTGTAGTCGTCATTAAGATAGGCTGCTGCCCATTTTGTGTCACCCATAGATTAGGGCTGAAGTAGGGTGTTTGATGTTTTGTTTGAACTTCTGTTTATGTGTTACTGGCTTATTTTCTGTGCCTTCCTGCAAGTTACTTTAACATCTTCACAATTTCATTTTGATTTGTCTTTAATGTTTTTAAATGCATCTATTTCTTTAGTTTCTTTTAGAACTGTTCTTGGTATTGTACTACACATCCATAATCTATAAATCTGTTGGTGTCAATTTTACTAATTTTAGTGAAATGTAAAAATTTTAATCTCTCTAAACATCTGTCTACCTTCCTCATTTGTAATATAATTGTTTTCAATATTTCATCTCTTTTTTTAGTTCAATTTTCTTCTTTTCAGATTGTGTAATTTTTGTTGCTCAGTCTTCAAATTCACTGGCCTCTGACCACCCTCCCTCATTCTGCTGTTGAGCAGCCTACCCATTGAGTTCTTAATTTCAGAATCACATTTGTTTAATTCTAAAGTTTTTTTTTATACTGGGGATTAAGTTCAGGGTCTTTACACTAACTATATCCCTATCCCCTCCCACTTTTTTTTGAAGTGGGGGTTGAGAGAGGGTCTCACTATTTAGTTTAGGCTGGCCTTGACTTACTGTGTAGCACAGAACTGACCTAGAATTCACAGCAATCCTGCTGGCTCAACCTCCTGAGTGCTGGGATTATAGGCATATGCCACCATGCCTGGCTATTTTTTATTTTGAAATAGAGTCTCACTAAGTTGCCCAGGCAAGACTCAAATTTGAGATCCTTCTCACTCCTCGGTCTCCCAGAGTGCTAGGATTACAGACGTGCGCCATCACATGTGGCTTCTACTTTTTCTTTATATCTTTTTATTCGAGAACACTGAGCTCTGTGTCAGGCAGTGATGAATTCTGGCTTCAACCTCAAACATAATTTATCTCAAGAGATGAAAAGTTTACGGTTTTTACTCCACATTTTTTTCTTTCTTTACATTTTTCTTCTTAATGTTCTAGGTTCCTTCTTTAACATTTTCGTTCTGTTTTAGAACTGTTTTTAGCCTTTCTTCTTAATTTCTGAAGGATATTTTCACTAATGATAAGATTCTGGGTTGAAAGCTCTTTTCCTTCAGCATTTGAAAATGTTGGTGTGTCATTTCTTTCTGGTTCACATGGTTTCTGATGAGAAATCTGCTCTTTCTTGAATTATTTTTTCTTCTTTAGGTAAGATGTCATTTCTTTTTTGCTGCTTTCGAGCTTTTTGTTTGTCTGTATTTTTCAGAAGCTTATGATGTGTCCTCGCATAGATCTTTTCGGGGTTAGGAACTGTTCGGTATTCTCACAGCTTCTTGAATTAGTAGGTTTATGTCTTTTGCCAAATTTGGGAAACTTTTGGCCATTATATCTTAGAATACAATTTCATCCCCACCATATCTTTTTTTTCCTGTTGTATTCTGGAATACAAATGAAATTAGATCTGTTATTATCCTACATGGACCTTAAATTCTGTGCACTGTTTTCAGACTGTTTTCTCTTTTCGTTCAAGTTGGATAATTTCTGTTGCTTTATTGAAGAAAGAAGTGTATTGATCCTTCACTCTGTTCTCCCCATTCTGCTGTTGAGTCCACTCACTTTTCTTTTCAGATATTTTAATGTTTAGTTCTAAAATTCATTGTTTCATCTTTATATCTTCTATATCCTGAGAATTTCTATTTTTTTTCTTTTGCTTCATGCATCATTATAATGGCTCATTAAAATGTATTGGTGATGGCAGATTTAAAATCCTGTCAGATAATTTTGACATCTGTACTGTCTTGATACTGATATCTCTTGATGGTGTTTTCTCATTTGAGTTGAGATTTTCTTGATGGTTGTCATAAGTGATTTTTCCATGGAATCTTAGACGTTTTGACTATAATTTTATAAACGCCATATTGAAATCTTCTGTTCACTTCTCTGCCCCTTTAGAGCTGAATGGAAGTCAAGATTCCCCACTAGGTCTTCCTTGACTTCTGTGGGGTAGGCATACCTCATTCTTGCAGGGGTGGGTTCTCTGCTGCAGCTCAGCTGATAGCAACCTGGCTGGGAAAGGTGAGATTCTTCCAGACTGCTTTGCTTGTAGCAGGGTGTTGGCCTTGTTACTACTGGATGAAGGTGAAAGTCCTGTTTCATTCGACTTGCTGGGACCCTCTTCTATAGGGAGTTGAAGGGTACCTCATTGCCTGGTGCAAGTTCCCAGGGCGCAGTTTCTACTGACCTATTAGGGAGCAGAGGGGCAGATGACTGTTGATTTTAAAGTTTCTTTAATATTTTAGATGGGTGATTTTTTCCATTTGTAAGTAACTTTAAAGATAGGCATGGTGGTGCATGTCTGAAATCTGAGCACTCTAGGAAGCTGAAACAGGAGGATTGCAAACTCAAGGCCAGGCTGGGCAACTTAGTGAGATCCTATGTCGAAATGAAAAAAAGAAAAAGAAAAAAATTAAAAAGGGCTAGGAATGTAGCTCAGTGTGAAGGCTCTGTAAACCGCCCCCCCAAAGAAGAAGGTAACTTGAATGTTTCTTCATTTTCTTGAGATTTTTTGTTTTATTTCTTTAAGATCTACAGATATATTTAGTATTTGTCAGACTAGTTTTAACAAAATTCAAAGCTTATGTTTTTGACTGGTTGTAGCATCACATTTGAGAACTGCTAATTTGCTTTTCAGATGTGAGAAGAAGAGAATAATTGCAAAGTATACTGTAGATTAAAGGGTTTAATGCTTTTGTTGGTATTTTGTGAAAAGCAGTGAAATTATAAGTGTTTTTTTTTTTAAACAAAGGTAGACAGTGCTTAAATTCATACTTAACTCTTTAATTTGTAGCAGTCGACTTAGAAATACTATTCTTTGTTCTAGATTTTTTTTTTTCCTTGTGTTACTGGGGTTTCTGAAGGTTGAACTCAGGGCTTTCACAGTGAGCTATATCCCCAGCACTTTTAAATTTCTTTTGAGACGGTCTCACCAAGTCACCTAGGTGGATACAATTTAAAATCCTCCTGCCTCAGCCTCCCTGACTGCTAGCATTATAGCTATATGCCATGGTACTTGGCTGTTCTAAGTTTTTTGACAGAATCAAGTATATATGTATACATGTTTATATAAGTCTATTTTGGGATGTGTATTAGACTGTTACGTTGTAATATTGACATCTATATCTACATAAGATCTAAATTTGAAATTTTGTAAACACTTTCAGAGATTTAGGTAATTCAGTGACTTTTTGGTCCCAGTATACTCAGCTGATGTTCAACATGATATTAATTGAATGTTTTTAGGAAATCCTTCCAACAAATAATAGATTTGTAAGTACAGCCCTCTGCAGATTTACCAACTACTGGTTTAAGTTGCTATGAAGATTCTCAGATCATTTGCTAACATAAAGTTTCCAAAACTAATAATGTAGAACCTCTTAAAAATAAGGAATGCCAAGGAGTTAATTACTATAGTTTTATCTCCAAGCAAATGTGAGCCCAATTGAACCATATTCAGTTTACTTCCCTTTGACATATGTATAAGTTCATTTGAGAAACTGTATTAGATAACAAACTTAGCTACTTTTCAACTAGATTAATGTCATTATAACTTCATAAAAATGTTTATCTCATTTAGGGATTCAGAAAGTGTGCCATACTTTATAATCATAAATTGATCAATTTTATAAATCCATATCTGTTCATTAAACTTAGTGTCGAAGATGCCAGAAGCATTTTATTGACCAAAAATTGTTGAAGAATAAAGAATACAGTAGTACCAAATTAGTAGTGTCTGGCCTTGTTAGTTTAACCTACTTATGTTATTTTAAAGTGTGAAAATCATTAAAAGAAAATGGGAACTAGAATAGATTAATCATTATGGATGCTCAGTTCTGTTTTGTGAAAGAAAAGGGCAGAACTTTCTTACTGTGTTTGTTGCTTTTCCTCCTCAACTTGGGGCTAGACTTTACGGTTTGTTTAGCTGTGAAGGGATGAGGGACTTGGGGGATGGTGAGGGGAGCTTAGTTTTGGAATGTAAATACATGTAGAGCTTGCCTCCCTTTGTTTAGCATCTCTTTAAACTAAGACAAAAAAAATCAGTGAATGAATGAATAGCAGCATGGTGAAATACCTAAATGTTTGAGTTAAAATTTTTGGATGTTTGAAATCCTATTTGGATCCTTTTCCCAGCTCACGGTGCATTCATATGCACTCAGCAGGAAACTGCATGGAGATGCACATTTGGGCAGAAGGTCTTTGACGGTGCCTTTTTCTTAACTTGTGCCTTTTCTTCTTTAGAAAAAAGTAATGGCTTAAGTCTGACTGAAGAACAATCTTTTTTGTATGTTCCTTATAAGAATTTACTTATGGTTCACAGATCTTTACCCACCATCTATGTCTGCAATCCTTGGGTTTAAAATAGCATATATCCTGCTACATACTACAGGAAATGGTAAATTAGAGATTTAATGGCACACTGCTAAAAAAGACAAAAGGTGACAAATTATAAATCAGTCTACCAAACCTCTAGTGTGAAATTCACAGATAAAAAAATATACATTTTAGGTAATTCGTTAAAAAAAATCCTTATTATTTTAGTGCTTGTGCAGGAAGATAAACTTAGGCCTGCATTTGGATTTGAATCTAGATATTAAAAAATAAAAACCAAAACAATGATGAACATGGGAAATGTGCTTCCTCAGTGGGGAACAAGCTTAGTGATTAAGTGCCTATTTCAGTGCTTCTAAATTCTACCAGTTTTGAAATATTTCCCTCTTTTTCTCATGTCAGAATTATTCTGTGAATGGTGATCATTTATGGCATCTGTTGGTCTAGGTAATTTGATGGCTTATTAATTTTCTTCCTCAGGTTCGCCTTTGCCATATTCCAGTCCATTCCAGTTTTCTTGACTTGTAAGGAAGTAAGAGTGTCTTTTGTCTATTGCTTAAGTTCTGGGGAAGAGAGCAAGAACAAGAGGCTCTGGGGGGTTAATGGAAGGGTTAGAGAACAGATGGAATGGGAAGGAAAAGGAGGCCTTTTAAAACCTAGTTTTCAAAAGACCCCAGTTACTGCTTCTGGCTCATTTTTCCAGCCTTCCCTTTGGTAGGGTTTCTTTCACAAAGGCACTGATTCCCCCTTAAACTCTGAAGAAACATGCCCCTTCTGGGTGGTGTGGGAATGTTGACCTGAGCTGGTGATAGCACAGCTGGTAGTGAGGTTATAATAAGAATAGACTGAGGAATCTGGGCTGCATAGCCCTCCGTAAATCTGAGGAGGCTGTTTGCTCCTGGACAGCTCTGTGCCAGTGCCTCATGCCAGAAGAGTCTGGCACATTCACACCAAGCAGAAAACACTGAAGCACACTCAGATCTCATTCTGTTTCATTTCAGTTCATTTGAAGTTAATAAAAAAGACTGACTAAGGTCCACATATGTGAAACCACCACACACACACAATTTTGGAAGAAAATGTCAAGTCTCAGCTTGTGAAAGGGTGTGATTCCAAGGTTAGAGGTATTGATGAAAATTCCACCAATTCCACAAGTTGTTATTGTTACGATGTTGTTGTTCCAAAAAAGCTAGATGCAGCACAGGACAGAGGACGCAAAAACAGAGCATGTGAAATTCCAGAACTTGAGGCAAAGGTTGAGGATGCACCAGTATTAAAGTGCTGGTAAGTTCACTTTGCTATTTTCTTTGCCTTTACTTAGCTGACAGTCATTTAGGGGTTGGTCTTTCCAACCATAGAGTTGATCTCTTCATTCTAAAAAATTTATTTAGAATGGAAGCAGGGGAAATAGGAGCCAATAAATGCAAAACATGATAAGGAAGATATTTTGAGAATATGCTTTGAAAGATAGTAAGAGCTGTTTGACTCATCAGAGAAGTAGGAAGAAAATGTTTTATAAGAAAGGTATAGAATAAAAAGATTAGTGTAAGAAATAAAGAGGTAGGAAATAAGATAACGTTTGAGTTATCATCATATGGTGTGATAAGCCTCTCAGAAAGAAGGCAGAAAACCCCGAAGAAGGATGTGGAACCCCAATATTACTGTGTTTAAAGTCTCCTTAAATTAATAGATTTAGACTGAGCAGTAGGCATTAAAGACAAGGTGGCAGAAAGGCTACATAATATGTGTTCATAGAACAACATGAAAATGTATGGCTCCGTTTTCAAAGATTAGGAATTTCAAAATGATGAATTTAATGGCAGAATACTAAACTAAGCATGAGGCCTTTGTGACTGCCCTGCCCTCTGCACACAATGAAGGTGGTGCACAGTGAAGCCAGCACCAGGGTTGGTCATTCTGATGGTCCTGTACTTAGTCCGTGGAGCTTAGGCACCCAGTGACTCTCCTTTCCTATCCATTGTCTACTTACTATCAGTCTCACAGGGAGTTTTGTAAGATTACTTGACACAGAATAACAAATACTTGGAAGAAACCCAAAGTAAGATATATTTTACATGCATACACAT
>PVJO010002343.1:0-73943 GCA_004026905.1 Hystrix cristata | reverse complement strand
ATAAGAAAGTTACATTGAAGAGGGTAGGAGAGACCATTTTATATTACCCTCCTTACCCTTCCCCAACCTTAAGCGGCATGCTGTATAGAGAGATGCTATTTGCTTAGGGAACAGAGAGGTAAATGAGCGTAGGATTTTGCCTTGGACCATAACAGCAAGCCTTCCACAGCAAAACTGAGCACTGGGTAGAGATCTCTGTGATCTCTGATTCTAGGATGGTACCCTCAAATTGATCTTACAGATGGGCCTGGTGCCAAATCAGAACCTAATGCCTCTTAGTGACAAACTTGATCTCTAGTCTGCATTACCAATTGGCCCACCACAGTGCCCTTGAACTGCAGATAGCCCTCAGTGGTAGGCAGTCATCCACAGCAGAAGTTTCAGGCATGCTCCAGTGCCATGCCACCTTAATGGCACGGGGACACCAGTCCAGCACTGTGCCAGCCTGTGCATCCACAAGATTCCAGCTTGATACCAAAGTAATCTCAAATTGAGGCACCCGATGCCCTGCCAGAGTCTCTGACAGGCTTTGTATGGAAGGATATTACCAGATAAAGCCAGTCTGGAAAGAGCGGGATATGTGCCTACTTCTGTAAATGTGCAGATGTGTACTGATGACCACAGGAGCAAGAACAATCAGGCAAACGATGTCACCAAAGGCACAGAATAGTGCCAATAAGCAACCCTAAAGAAATGGAGATACAGGAACTCCCTGACAAAGAATTTTAAATAAAAGGTAGGTAATAGGAAGTAGGGAGGTACATCTTTTCTCAGAGGGGAAGGGGGTCAAGAGATGGAAAGGGGAAGGAGGAAGGGAAGGAATGAGAGATGAATTTAAAAGAAAAAGAACTGGAATATGTTGTGTACCTGTACCAACTCCACACAAGGAATGCAAACATGGACTGCAAACATGAACCCCCCGAAAAGGGAAGGGGGTCAAGAGATAGGATAGAGATGAAGGAAGGGAAGGGAAAGTGAATGAACAAAGAAATTAAGATGTGTTATGTACATGTACCAACTCACCACAAGAATGTAAACATTAACCATCACACACTTGTACTAATGAAGACTAAAATTAAACAAAAAACTCTTAAGGAAGTTCAGTGGCCATCAAGAAGATACAGAGAAACAATTGTCTAGTAAAATGAAAGTTCGTTCAGAATTGAGGGAAAACTAAATGTTTTGTGACCATCTGAAAAATTTACCATGTCAAAGGTAAAATGACAAAGGTAGCAGTATTTAAAAATATCCAAACTCTAAAATTATGTGATTCTAATTGGGCCTGGTGACATACTTGTAATGCCTGCACTCTTGGAGTCTGCAGCAGAATAACAAGTTTGTGCCCAACCTGGGTACTTAGCGAGACCTGGTCTCAAAATATTTTTAAAGAGGGGCAAGGGGGGCCGGGGATATAGCTCAGAGCAAAGGCTCTGAGTGTTCAGTCCCCAGTACAGTCAGCCAGCCAACCAATCAGTAAGAACAATTCTAATAACCATAATCATTATATGAAGGTTTTTTAACTTAAAAGGTTTTAACTACCTGATGTTCAGCTTCCTAAAACAGTACTACATGGTACTACATGATATTAAAGTAATGTTTAAAATAAATATCTAGGGCAAGGGATGTAGCTCATTGGTAGAACACTTGCTTGGTTTGTAAGAGGCCCCAGGTTCAATTCCCATCACTGCCAGGAGAGAAAAAGCTAAAACTTGTACTAGATAAAACTTTTAAACTTAAAATTTTGTCTTGTGTATTTATAACTTGAAAAATGAAATTAGCTTCCTATAGGACTAATAGGGATATTTTTTAAATTGAATGAAAGAGTATAGAAAAAAGAAATGGTATTTTTCTCCCTTTTCTTATACTGTAGATACAACCAGTGAGTGTTATGTAAATCCTCAATCATTTAAGGCAAGATTTCTCTCTTCAGTAGTATGAAGGAGAGTAACCAAGTAAGAGTTAGAAAACTTAGCAGAAGGTACTTAAGCTGGGTGATTAGAAGCATGCAACTCACAAGATAATAAAAGATCATGATGAGGAGACTTAGCAAGTTACAGAATCATCCTTTCTTGAGATTTCAATATTTAAAGGAATACATATTGAACAATATTAAATAATACTCCTTATCTAAAGGAATGGGCAATATCTTTTTGCATATATTTTCCAGAGCTATTATTTGAAGTATTTCAAGGATTATAAAAGGATTTTATAGTGTGTGTGTGTATGTGTGTGTGTGTGTGTGTGTGTGTGTGTGTGTGTGTATATATATATATATAAATAAAATATTAAATGTGCATATTACATAGTATATTTAAAATCTCTGGTTACTTTTATTCAAAATGATGGTTTTGTTAATAACCATAGAAACGCTACTTTAACTTTATAATATCTGCTTTGTCTGTTAAGCTAACAGACACTTAAAGTACTTTTAAGACCACAGCAAAAGCAGTTTGCCAACTTTCCCTGCACTGGCTTTGATAGAAAGAATGCATTGAAGCTTCCCTTTCCTAATTTTCTAACCGATCAAGTCGTTAACTTCTGTGTCTGAAGTTATTTGAGGTTAAGTGATTTCCTAGAAAATAAGTTGGAAATGGAACTCCTGAGATTTTCTCCTATGTAATCACTAGATCAGGTTTCCTATACCCATAAAGAATATTTCTAAATACATTTTTCTGTTATTTTTTAAAATCCTTGTTTTAAAATAAAAGGATTTTCCTTATTTTAAGAAAGGCACATATTGCAAATAGATCATACAGAAAAATCAAATGTGTCATGTAGAAAAGTTCCTATAATTCAACTTCCTTAAGGTAATTATAGTGGGGTGTGGTGAAACATTTATGTTTTTTTTTAATAATCTCTAAAGCAACATGTACAGAACTCTGACGTATAGAATTCATGGTATGTATATCTGTAGACTGACCATTTTACATGACAGTTTCTGTCGAGAAAAACAGCTTTCCAAGCTGAAAACCTGATCTTCTGTGATTGACCTTGTTCACAGGAGGCTTTTTCAACTCTTAGCATAGGCTTGCATTTGTATTATAATTTTGCCTTTTATCACTTCTGTAGGACTTCTTAATATTTACCATGGACTTTGTTAGAGTTTTCTTTTTCTCTCCTTCCTCTACTCTCTCTCCCCTTCAACCCAACTGGTTCTATGGAGTTGTTGTTGGGATCAATAAATAATAAATTAGATAATTCTTTGATAGGCCAGGGCCATGTGTTGATGCTCTTAATGTTGGACAGTCAAGAACTTTGCATAACAGGTTGTTGTTTCTGTTAACTTATAGTTATTCGCAGTCAAATCAGGGGAACATATTGAATCATATTAGATCCTTCCAAATTGGGAACAAAAATAAGGCAGTATCATCTTTAAAAAGTTTAATAACACCAGTATCAATTGGATTATTCTCTACTTTGATAATTATTCACAGAACAATGTGTTGAAGTCTTCAATTTATAACTTGTTGAAAAATCTGTCTTGTTTGTTTTAGGACTTCTCATTGCCTTGACACTTACAAAGTAATTGTTAGATGTAAGGTGCTATGATTACTATGCATGGATTGTTTAGCCGTCTTAGGCTGATTTTCAGCTCTAGTGGATTTGCCATGGGAAGAAATGAGATGGGACTGTGCTTTTCAGGATGGTATTCCTCTTACTCCAGGTCTTCTAAAACTGTGCAGGTAATTTCAAAACAGACATCATTTGCCCTCTTTGGAGCCTCATGTGTTTGTCTTAATTTCTCTCCTCTTTTTGTTTTTTTCTCTGTGAAGAGGGAAGAGTAAAGATAATTTCCAATCAGCCCTCCCCTTCCTTTGCTGCCTTCCTTTTCTCTCACTTTACCTCAAAGGTGAGCTAAGGATTGAGGAAGAACCTTAAATCTGACCTGTATTGGTCTCTCTGATGACTAAACCTGTTGAAACATTGGTAAACTGAGTTTCAGAGATGTTCCTAGCTCTCCATGCCTGCCATTTGGACAGGTGACTGAGAATTCACTCTAATTGTCACACAAAGCTGATATTAAGTCTCACTTTTGACACATTTTTTTGGCCAGGTGTTTCATAATATAGAAGTCGCAGTCTTTTAGTAATGCAATGATTACTGCACTTCTGCTTTTGATATATCAAAAATGAACTTCAGTGCTTTCTAAATTTCATCTCTTGAGCTAAAGACAAAAGGCAGCTTATGCACAAGATGCACAGCCCACTGGATTGTAGGCAGTAATGCCTGTAACAAACAGAACTCAAGACAGTCTCTTTTGATCTGAAACAGTTGTCTAGCAGATTAATACAACAGCTTAAGAATATGGGGCATTTCCTAACCAAATTAGTAGTGGTGGAATAATAAAAATTTTAAAAATTTAAAAATAATTTAAAAAGTACAATTGATCATTTTTATGGAGACTTGTAATGTTAGGCTGACTGGTGAAAGAAAATGAAGATGACAAACTTTCAGAAATTACTTGGTCTCAAAGTTTGTGCCACTACTGCTATCTTCTCCCAAGTGACTAAAAAGTTGAAAATACTATTTTATTGTTATGAGGTAATTTAACAATGATGGTGGTTACAGCGATATGCAAAGAGAACTTTCATTTAGGCTGCCAAAGATTAGCAGGAATTAAGATGCACAGTGGTGTGTGTCTGTGTGCGTGTGTGTGTGTAAAAGTACCCTTTGTTTTACATTTTATAAATTGGCGGTTTTATTCATAACAAAATATAAATGCTGTTGCCAGGATATACTAATGAAAACTATCAAGTCATTTTTAGAACCTTGAAATAACTTGCATGGAAATACTGTTAAGTTTTTATTTGTCTTACATTAAGATAAATTGTTCCTCAGACTTCCAGTCAGCCACAGCACTGAAATGACAATGCCAAAATGTATAGTAGAGATGTGCAATTATTTCTAACTAATAATAATGTTCTATTAACATAAGCTTTAACTTTTTAATCTCGAGAAAGCAAGAAGACTAGAGTATTGAAAGAAGAATTTTCTGGAGCAGTTGACAAATATTTGGGGAGAATGTGGAAAACAAAAGGGAAGCCCAGGGACTGGTAAAAGGTTTCAGTGTTCCTCTTGGTCACATGACAGCGTAGCGGTCAAAATATCCCCCTGCGATCAGTTGCTTCTGGTACAAATGCTGCAGCAGCTCAGGAGATGGTCTCTCTCTGGCTTTGGTGAAGAAATGAGTAAACAAGATAGTATAAAGAGAAACTGCTGGTTAGTGATCAGAGGCCACATTCGCCAACGCCTGCAGTTTCTAGCTTTGTATGATGCCAGAAATAGAGAGGCCAAAAGTCCAAAGAACTTTGTTATGAAGAATGTTTATTTTGTACTTTTAAAATTTTGGATGACATAGCCCAGTGCTTTGGGTACAAGGGTTTGAGCCTTTGGCACAATTTTAATAGTCTATTTAAGAGTCGCAGTGCATTATCATGTAGTAGGGTAGAGTTTAAAAGGCATTCCATGTGTTTCACTGGCCAGCTGGTATTTACAAGGGCACACCTTCTAGTCCTTAGATGCTTTCTCTCACAGTTCCTCTTTATGGACATTACTCATCTTAGTGAAGTGTTTTAAGATTTTTCTGTATGTGTCCAGAGGTCTTTGGCATTTAATCAAATTACTCTATTTTTTTTAAAAAATCTGTTTCTGAGTTACAGAATTTATTTCTCTCCTCTGATATGTACTGCTATATCATCTGCAGGACAATCAAATATAGCTACTTTTGGAGGTAGAAGAATTAAGGCCAGAGGAGCCAGTCTCTGCGCCTTTCATGCCTCAGTGAAGGTCTTCGTCTGTGTGTAGTTTACCCCTCTGTCCCGACAGCCAGTGTTTCCGTGAGGTCTGTGAAGTCTGTATTTCTTCTTTCAAGAATGAAGACAAGCAAGACCCCCAACCTTGCAAGCTGCCTTTGATTTGGAAGAAATTCTTGAGTAAGAGAGGACTCCCACTTCATTAAGTATCCACATCCATGGCTCATGCGTTTTTTCCAGAATATCCATAAGTAAATTGGCAGCAATGGGCAGATAGTATTTGCTTGTATGCTAATACAATTTTCAGATTTCCCTTTTCATTGTTCTAAAGACTAAATTAATAACTTTCTTTTAAAAAAGATTACCTAAGAGTATAAAACATGTAAAATGAGAAATAATTGTTATCCTTTTTTTTTGGTTTTGTTTTGTTTTCAGTACTGATGACTGAAACCAGGACTTTTGCACTGAGCTGTATTCTCAGCCTTTGTGTGTGTGTGTGTGTTTGTGTGTGTTTTATTTATTTATTTATTTTGAGACAGGGTCATGCTACATCTAAGGCAGTAAGTTGCCCATGTTGAATTCAAGCTTGATCCTCCTACCTCAGCCTCCCAGAGACCTAGGATTACAGATGTGCACCACCACACCTGGCTTATAAATTTTTTAGAACCTATTAACATTGTAAAAATTAACTTTACCTTTTTTCTTTTAAAATTTAAAGATTGAAATATTTCATAAAAATTAAAAATAAAATTTATAAATAGGCCCACAATCCTAACTTTCAAGGGGAAAAAAAATTCATCTGAGGCCAGAACCAAATGTCATCTTAAAGGAGTTGAAGGTCCAATATTCAATAGAGAAAAAAGCTCTTGAAAGACTATTTGAATGGATTAATGGTACTCAAATCTAGAAGACCAGTTATTTGCGTGCCTGGATAGTGAGAAAGTTGACCAAGTTTATCAAAACACCATTGGTAGTCAGGAATGGTGGTATAAGCCTGTAATCTTTGGGAGGCTGAAGCAGGAGGATTTGAAGGTTAAGCCTAGCCTGGGCAATTTAGCGAGACCTTGTCTCTAAATGAAAAATGAAAAAGTGCTGGGGTGGGGGTAGTTCAGTGTGAAGACCCTGAGTTCAATCCCCACTATTCTAAAAAACATACAACAACAAGCAAACAAACAAACACCATTGGTTGGTTATCTATTTAGAAAACACTGAGAGGACTTCAGAAGTGCAGATTGGAAGACTGGAAAGAGTCCAGAATGGATCAGTATTTTTTTTTAAAGGGAGAATTTTGCTGTGGAAACTACAGACCTAAAGTTTAGCAGCCCTTTCTGAAAAAACTATTTTGATGAAATCAGTCTTAATACACTTGGAACAAAAATGAAATCAGGCAAAACAAAAATAGCTCCAATTAGAAATCTAATTTTCAGAAGGGGTAAAAATTTCATTTTACTCAACTTTCAGGTGGGCAGTGTATTCATCTGATACAAAACGCAAGAGGCATCTGATACACATGATGAAAAGGGAAACTGCCTTATAGATAACAGTGACAGTCTCATTTAAGTATGTTAAACCAAATAGGAAAAAGAAATAAGTAAATATTCATTGTGTATGAACAATCCTTTTTTATTGCATTCTGCATAAAGTATTAATTAAAATTGGAACAGTATGTTCTGGATCCTTGTTTTTTCAAGCCATTGGTTGCAGTGTGATTAGGAAGTCATATAAAGACTTTTGTGGTATTTTGCTATCAAAAAAAAAACTGAATTGAATAAAAAAATCAGAATGTGTTATAGTAAGAGAACACATTGTTTCTTAAGATTTTTTTCTTGGTTATGGAATGTATGTATACATATACTGGATCTCAATAACACTATCTCTTAGAGTAAATCTGGCTAAAAAGCTCGAGATCCTTGGTCTTACTTTAATATTTCTGGAATGGCTATTTAGGTGCTTTGGAATGCAAAAGTATTTAGAGTTCCATATCCAGGTTATACCTGCGAAATGTTACGGCTGTTAGAGCACAAAAATAACTGTGGCCACAATTACGGACAAACACATATTACTAACATTGTCCATGGCACCAGACTTCTGGATTCAGTTGCCTCTAAATTTAAAGGATGTTGTCAGTGCTTGGGAGATGTAATTGAAAACAATCAGTGAAATTTTCTTAAAGGCAGTAAGACAAAATATGGGAAAGAAACATTGTATGTTATTTTGTGAGAACTACTGGGCTGAAAACAATCTATAGTCCCACTTGTCAGATCCTGTGAACAGTTTAGCTTTCTGGGTCTTTGGAAGCCAGAGAAGAGAATTAAAAGACAAGTAGCTAATACTGGATACCAGAAAGAAGGATTGGGTCCCACTTTTGCCATCTATTACTTGTGACATTAAATTAGCAGTTTGCTTAGCTTCAGTCTTCATATTTATTTTTAAAATAACAAACATTAGAAATAAAAACTAGAAAGAGAACATTTGTTATGCAGGATTATTTTGAAGATTAAATTAGCAGATAATATACATGCACCAGCACCTTTTGGGCTCTGAATAAAACGTGAGTTTCTTTTTTCCTATATATGAATTAATTGCCATAAACTTATATATACTTCATCCTGTACCTACACTGTTTACAGTTACACGGATGTACCATCCCATACATATGGAGTTTTTTTGACACCAAGCAACATTTAAATAAAGCAAAAATCTTAAAAATAATTTAGCAGTAGGTGTAAATAACTGTATGACAAAGAGACAGTGATTCATGAGTGATTCGAAATCTGGAGTAGACATTTGTCACCCAGGCCACTGGGCAAGTTATTCAATCTTGTTGTTCCTCAGTTTTCTCATCTATAAAACAATGATATTAATAGAACTAACCTTATCTTTTTTCTTGTGTGAGCTGAAATAATGTATCTAAAGTACTGAGAAAATGGCCCAGCATGAGGGCAGAGTTACTTCTTGGTATCACCTAATTGCCAAAGAGATAACAGGGAAGTTGGTTACTTGAAGGAAGGTTTCTTACTAAAGTGCAAAAGCTTTAGTAAGATTTGAAGTCGGAGAGATAAGTAGAAAAGATGACTGAGAGATTTTTATTCATGTGTGTGTTGTATTGTTTTCAGTTCATTTTGCTATTCCCTTCTTTGTTTTTAGATTGGGAAATCTTCATGTTTCTTGTGCTAACATTCACTTTTGTTTCTAACATTTTCTTTGGCTCTTGGTTTTAATGAAATACCCTCATTAATTATACTTTTGGGGTCTGTTTGTTTGTTGTTTTTGAAGGGATACAATGAAGATATTTCTGAATTTGTAGAGTTTAGTTCCAGGCCAAAGGCAATGTATATGTGCTGACCAACACCTCAGTGTCTTCGGAATTCAGAAACATAAACATCATAGGTGAATTCATTGGCAGCCTAAGCCTGTTTCCATAGCTCGAACTTTGGAGAAAAAGTTTGATTTTGAAGGAACTTTTCAAAATTTTCATGAAGGACCTTCAGCAAAATTGAGGATCTTCGATATGTGTGTTCTTTTCATAACTCTCCCATATATAATCCACTTTTGTGAGAACTATCTGACTAATAAATACAACCAGTTTTTAGGTTAGAACTGGTTTCTGTGTGGCTGTAGTATTCCCAAATGTAGTTCTTGGCTAGAATATAAAGCAAAGAGATATGGCCTCATTCATGGCTAAGTATATATTTATTCCATTATTTCTTTCTCAGGGTCTTTCTTACGTAATCTTTCTTACGTTTATGTAAGATTTCAGTTGTGAATACCCCTTTTCTCCCTGTGGTGCATTGTACAATAACTCTTCTACATTTCATACGGTCATTTGGTAATTTCCCTACATTTCCAGAGTTCTCAGTTACCCATAGTAATAGGTCCAAATCTATTAAATGGATTTTTCCAGAATTGCACACCATTGTCAGTAGTGTGGTGAAATCTCATGCCATCTCTCTGTCCCACCTAGAACATGAACTATCCTTTTGTCCAGCATTTCCGTGCTCTGTCTGCTACCCACTTGTTAATTAGTTAGCAGCCATCTCACTTATCAAATCACTTATCAGATCAGCTGTTGCTGTATTGCAGTGTGGCTGTGCTTGTGTTCAAGTAACCCTTATTTTCTTTAATAATGGCCCAGAGTGCAGGAGTAATGATGCCAATGATTTGTGTATCCCAGAGAGAAGCTACAGAGTGCTTCTTTTAAGTGAAAAGCAACAGTTCTTAATTTTAAGGAATGAAATAAGGAATGAAAAATAATCATATGTTCAACTTGCTAAGATCTGTGTTAAGAATGAATCTTCTATCCATGAAATTATGAAAAAAGAGAGAGAAATTCATGCTAGTATTGCTGTCCCACCTCATACTGCCAGTGTTACAGCCATAGTGCATGTAAAATGTTAAGATGGAAAGTGCATTACATTGTAGAGTTCAATACTCTCCACCGTTTCAGGCATCCACTGGAGTTCTTGGAATATATCTTCTATAGAGAAAGTAAGGGATATTATGTTTGTAACTTCCAAATTCATCAAACTCATGAATTTCATTCTGAGTTACCTGGGAGTCCATATGCCCATTCAGAACATAGTTTGAAACCGTTGCCCTGTGCCAGAATGCTTCAAGTGCAAACCCAGAGTACTTCCAGATTATCATTCCAAAAGTTGGGCATTTTCCTTTGACTAGTCAGTATCAGTCTTTTTTATTTAGTTTACATTGGGCCCAGAAATTTGTTGACTACTGAAGCCTGGTTTAAGACCCCTCTTTGGGCTTTCTTACAAAACAGTATGATTCTTCAAAACAGAACTAACCGAGATACCCAGAATCATTAGTAAAGAACATAATTGAAATTCAGAAACATATATTCCAGCACAGCAAGAAGAGACCTGCAATCCAGAGCTTGTCAACTTTGTTGAAGAAATTTGCAAATACTGTATATGCATCTGTTAGCAATCAGTGTCTTAATTTAATAGGCAAGTTTAAAATTACAGATTACTCTGATGTGCTTCTGATTCCTTTTTGCAAAACAGATGAGTAGATTTTATTCCAAAATTTGTTCCAAATCCTATTTTTTGGCAGTGTGCTAGGTTTAGTCACTGTGTGAATAAAGCCTGCTCTCCTGTCTTGATTTCTCTGCCTAAAATATCTCAACATAGTGTACATTTGGTCCTTCTTAGATTATACCATTAAAGTTAAATAGCAAAACCTTCTTTTAAACTAATGAGAAGTTACAACTGAGAATCTTAAAAGCCTTGTGACACCACCCCAAACCCAAATCGACCCTGTCAACTCCTCACACTTTTGAATTCCAAATATATGTGCTGTTACTCACCAAAGAACACTTCATTTGCCCCTCAACCATTGCCCTTTGGTTCTGTGTCTCTCCATTAATATTAGAGGACAAATGATGTCTGCCCTTCGCCTACGAGGAAGGATATATTATTAAATTGGCTTTTGTTTTATTCCATGTGTGTCCTGGATCTCCCTCCTCTCTTAATAGCCAAGGACACATCTCAGAGTCTCTTTATGTCTGGGCTTGCCAAGACGGGGAAAAAGAAAACTGTTGAATCTGGAGTCTTTAGTATGCTTAACCAGTTTTATCTGTATTTTTCATACAAGTGACTTTTTAGCATCCTGGGACTACAACCACAGCAAATTGTGGAATACGTGAAGAGTTTTCTCTGCTTGTCCTATTTATCTTGGGTATGGTCATCTGTAATGAACTTGAATCATAGGATATAAATCATATCCTTATAAAGAGCCTTAGATGGTCCAGTGTGAGACTGTAGCAGTAAAACAAGGTGTAACAGTATGAGGGATCTGAGATGGAAACTTAACCTCAGTTATTTGCCTCTGGCCTGCCAGAGACTGGTAGTTACATTTGCTTCCCAAGAGATAAGGATTTGGGGATGTTCTCTCAGCCATTTGTTGACTCAAATTAAGCATTTCATGAAGCAGCATTCAGCCCTTAGGAAAAGTCAGTTGCCATGTTTTGGAATCTAAGATGCTGGAACAGGAAACTTAAAAAATGCTTTGATGCTCAGATTTAACAAAAAGTTAAAAGGAAATAAAGCCCTTAAAAACAAACCTAATACCCTGCCACTTATCATTGTTTTATTAATATGAAGTATTTTTTCTTGCAAAAGATAAGCCTTTATTTTTGTAGCCTTCTATAGAAATAGGAGGATAATATTTTGTAGTGTTCTGAGAACCAGGTAGATTTTGTAATTTAGCAAAAAACAGTTTTGGTCATCATGGAATAATTAAGAATTACCTAACTGGAGTGGTATATTGACGTTACAGATGTTTATCAAGTATCTTCCTTATTCCCACCACACTATCAGGTCTGGGTATGTATGGAGCTTGTCATACAAAGAATTAAAAAAAAAATATGTAGTGACTCTGTCCTCAAAGGTGAGTTTAATATAAAGAAATGAAAAAGAAGTGAGAATAGAGTAGTAAGTTGATTACCCAAACACACAAAACCCATTCTCTGGGAGGTAGGGGGCTGGTTAGAAGCAAGGCTGGTTACATAATTTGCAGAGCCTAGTACAACATAGAAATCCCATTGTTCAAGGAACAGGCAAAAAGTGCTATTAAAAGTACTAAAATATAGAGCTTTTTCTTTCCATGTATCTCCTCTGCTCATGCACAAGTTCTCTTGCTCTATCAAGACTTCACTTAAGAACATAAGTTCACAGATAAAACTATCAAAAATTTTAAAGCAAATGGTATGGTTCAGTAGTAGAACTTATGCCTAGGCCCAGGGTTCAGCTGCAGAGAACAATAAGAACAACAAAAATTTCTAGACTGTGACAGAAGAACACTAAACTAAATAGAGCCCTTTGAGCCTGGGCCCCTTTTGAAAGTGGGGTCCTGTTGATTGATTTTTGATGGTTACTGGGCATTGAACCAAGAGGCATTGTACCACTGAGCCAAACCCCCCAGCCTATTACTTTTTATTTTTAGGTAGTATCTCTAGGTTTTCCAGGCTGACCTCGAATGTGGGATCCTCCTATCTCAGCCTCCCAAGTAGTTGGAATTGTACGTGTCCATCACTACACTCGGCTGTTCACAGATTTATATACCGATGTAGCAAACCCAGAGTATAGATACAAGCACTATGACAGCATGAAACCCTTTTGCAAGGAAGGGTTTTTTTAAGAGAAATTTCAATAAGTCTGTACAGATAGATATGTTTTGATAAGTATGTTTTATGGGTTTTTTGTGTGAGGAATTAGGGTTTCCTGTGAGAGGAGAGGGACTGTGGTATGAGACTTAGAGGAGGTAGCAGACTTTGAGAAACAGTGATTATAGCACACACCCCAGGGACGGCCTGGGTCATTTCTTAACCTTAAACTATAGGATTTGGTGTCCAGTATCTTGGTACACAGAAATATTTTTTAGCAGATTGCTCAATTATTTAAATGGAAAATATGTTATCATTCTTTTTGCTTTAGAGGAACACAAAGGCAGTGAAAAAAATGAAGAGTCAGCCCGCACTTGCTGCTGTGTCTCGAACAGTGTTGAGGCTGTGGCAGTGTCCATGTCCTGGCACATCTGCCTGGAGCACCACATGGATTTATGAGTGTGGTAGACCTGGTCTTAAGTTCTTGTTTTCATACGCATTAGCAGGATGACTGTGTCAGTCCACTTTCTGTCACTATAACAAATACCTGAGATAATCAGCTTTGTTAGCTCACAGGTTTATAGGTAGAACTTTGACAGGAATGTGTGGTGGAGCAAAAGCATTTATCTCACGGCCAGGAAGTAGAAGAGAGAGAAAGAAGGACCTGAGGTCCTACTCTCCCACTTTGAGGCACACTCTGGTGACCTCAGACCTACCACTAGGCCCTGCCTCTTAAAGATTCCACCATCTCCCAGTAGCGTTGAGCTGGGACCAAACCCTTAACTTGTGGGCCTTTGTGGTACATTCCAGATCCAAGCTACACCAGTGACCTTTTGAGTATCATTTAACCTCTGTGAGATGCTGTCATTTCCTGTATAAAACAGTGATCACAATGCATTTGTAGTCACATTGGCCTTTGCTTTTTCACCTATTTCAGCTCTTCTAGTGGATGTGTTGGTTTGCCTCCTTCAGTCACGTCATTGATGATTCCAAATACACCCCAGGCATTGTTGCAGGCAAACTCCTTGTTCATTTTACCTGTCCAGATCACCACCACCACCACCACCTGTTGATAGTGACCAAAAAAGTTTATCAAAAGATTAAAAACACCTAACATGGAGTGGTTTCTTATTGAGCATCTTTTCTCCTGCCTCCTAGTTAATTCTCAACATCAGTTGATTTTAAGTTCAAAGACTGATTTTTATTGGGAAATAGACAGTGGAGAGAATTTATAGTATTTGTAGCAGGTTTATTTCTGGTCCTTGGCCTGAAAGCCTGCCCAGCACTCCTCCAAACACACACATGCATGCACGTGCACGCAGAGAGGAGGAGGAAGATGGAGATAACTATTCCGTAAATTTATGATGCCTTGGCCTACTCTATAGCTCCTGTTTCTTGCCAGGTTTCTGTAAGGAAAGTCATCAGGAACTCACTATAGATGTGAATGAAACTGCTATCTCAAAGATCTCTAGTAATGAACTGCCAAATCTGTGAAATCTCTCTCTGTTCTACCCTACCCTTTTCAGCATTCATCCATCTGTCTGTCTGTCCTGTCTGTCATCTGTCTGTCTTTCTATCTAGTGCTACTGGGGGTTGAACCCAGGTAGCATTGAATTCCCTAGCCCCTTTTATTTTTTAAATTTTTTTCCGGTTTTTGGTTTTTATTAGTACAAGTTTGCAGGACATAATGATTACACATGTACTATTTTATTTTATTTTTTATTATGAGCCAGGATCTCACTAAATTTCCCAGGCTGACTTCACAGTTGCAGTCTTTCTCCCTCGGCCTCTCTCAGTGCTGGGATTTTGTTTTGTTTTGGAATAGGGTCTCACTATGTTCCAGGCTGCCCTTGAACTTGCTCGTTAGTCCAGGCTGGCCTCAAACTTTCAAACCTCCTGCCTCAGGTCCCAAGTAGCTGGGATTACAGCTGTGCACCACTGCACCCCGCTTCTTGTTTATTTTTGAACGCTTCTTTTGAAGTTTTCTTCTTTCTGAGCTTATTTTGGCACTGTACACTCCTTTTCTTGTACATTTTACAGTCTTCTTCACTTGGTTCTCTCTTTTTTTTCTGTATTCTTTGTATACAATTGCCAGGATTCTGCGGCCCTGTCTTCATTCTCTGTTCTTCCTCCCTCCAAGGTTTCTTCCACTTCATATCTCCCCTCTTGACCATGTGTTAATGTTGATGTCTCTGATTCTCAATCCAAGTATTCTTACTCTGCTTTACATGAATGTGCCAGTGCCTCTTTAGCCCTACTGTGTGTTTAATATCATCCTGTTAAGTAAAGTAGAACTGATTCTCTCTTGTCTCACCTATGTCTGCTGTTTCTAGTGCGACCCTGGTCCTGTGGTACTCTTCTGGTGCTCCTTGGTGCCGATCCCATTCCTCATGTCTGCCTGTCCTTTCTGAACATGAGCAGACCCCAACCCCTTTTATTTTGCAGCTGCTGCAACAGGTACAGTACTTAGAGCATAGGCAGCTCGGTAAGTGACCTGCTGAGGGACTCAGGAATTATTATTGAGCAGCTACTCTCTCACCTCCCAATTAGTTCTCAGGTTGAGTCAAAGACGTTTTGTGCCCTCATATCTTATGCAAACATTCCACTTCCATTCTTTTGCATCTCTAACCCATCCTCTACGTTTTGGCTAGAGTTGTCCCCCTAAAACACGGAAGCTTCTTTCAATACTGAGCTGTGTCTCACTCATCTTTACATAACCCAACTGTACTGCAGTGCCTGTATACAGTAACCACTTAGAGGTATGTTAAATATAACTGGAGTGCAGGAAGGAAAGACATATGAAGGGTGACACATTGAAAAGAGGATTAGAAAGATAACAGGAGAGAGACCAAGAGCTGAGACAAGCCTGCCTGGAAATACTCCATTAAGGCTGGTGTTAGATTAAATGAAAGCTTGCATTCTTTGCTGGTATTCCAGGAAACCTTTTCTCCTTGGGGGGGGAGGTACAATACCTAGTACATTATAAGAGATGAAGAAAGGAGGGAGAAAGTGAGCTCAGTCGCTTCTCACAAATATCTTACACGGTCTTGTTCGTCTGACATAAAAGTTTTAAAGCCAGAAAATGTCTCAGTGGAACCCAGTTCTCCTTTTATAGACTTGGAAACTGAGGCTTGGGGAAGTTAAGCAACTTAGCTAGCTAACTGGAAAACCAGTAGCAAAACCTGAACATAGCTGACATGGCCTCTTTTCCAGGTGGTCCAGGTGAGGGATTACAATTACTCAGAGACTAGACATTTTAAAACTTCTTTCCTGATAATGTATTTTAGTAAGATTCACTTGAGACTGTCTTTAAAAGCATGGTTGGAAATAGATCAGTGGTTTCCCATTTCTTTTTTTCAAGTAAAGATTTCCATACCTCCATCCCTCTTCTTACTTTCCTTTAAAGATATAATCATATGTAGTGTAAGTAGAAAAACAGATTAAAATGGAATTGCTATGGTTAAATTGGAGGTGAGGACGGTAAATCCTGCCTGAAGCTCCCTTTCTCATCAACCTCCTGCCTCCCGATGACTCCTGAAGAATCTGAAGAGCTGGACCAATAACACTCTTTGACTTAGTGATTAGATGATCTGTAAGAGTTCTTGCATTTCTCACATGCTATGATACTATGTTTATGTAATCTGTTAGCATTTCGATCTTCACAGAGAATTTTCAGGTCCTAGTGCCTGTTGCCAGCTAACGGTATCATGATACTGGCTATGAACACACATGTG
Source organism: Hystrix cristata (assembly GCA_004026905.1). Lineage (NCBI taxonomy): Eukaryota > Metazoa > Chordata > Mammalia > Rodentia > Hystricidae > Hystrix > Hystrix cristata. The sequence goes on along the minus strand of PVJO010002343.1, from coordinate 57,336 downwards.
TCAGCTCTCTTGTATTTCTCAGTTTTGTTCAGCGAGGGCCTCCTCTAGATGACAGGTCTGTCCCAGGAGATACTTACTATTCTCCCATCCCATTTCCCCTGTCATCAACCCTGGCTAGGAGGCAGGGCTAAGGACAAGTGAAAGTTTAGGAGAGCTAGGAGCCTGGCATGGTGGCTCATACACACCTGTAATCCCAGCACTCCGGAGGGCATGTTAGTGACTTAGCAACATGCTGTCTGAAAGAAACAAGGGGGACTGCTGATGGTGCTGGGGATGTAGCGTAATGCAAAGGCCCTGGTTCATCCCTGGTACCACATGGCAGGAGGGAAGGTGGGGAGAGAATGTAAATGAATGAGTGAATGAATGAATTGGGCTCTTTGCCCAGTTCTGTAGGGGAACTCTTGTTGGAAAAGCATGTCTACCTGCAGACCCTCCTCTCCTCCCACCCCGACACACACACACCCTCTTTAAAACCACATAACAAAGCTTTAGTAGTTTTCTCCATTATTCTGTTTTTCTCTTTCCTTTTAGCTAGAGACTCTTAGGGTCAGTGGTTTCTAAGCAGAAAAAGTACTCTTGCTGCCTAGGGCACTTTGGAATGTTTTGATTATTACTAGGGGGACACTACCAGCATTTTGTGGGCAGGGACCAGAGATGCCAGGGCAAAGCCAGTCCTGCAAAAGGAAGAATTACCCTCTTTCCAATGTTAGTAGCATCTGCACTGAGAAATACGAAGCATTTTGACAAAAATTTATTATTCCTTTGCCATCTTTACTTCATTGATAAACTATACTCTTAAAGACAGTCAATTGGTAATTCTTTCACTGATTTGGACATTACTAGCATAACTCTTCTCTGTCATTGGACACTCTGAAGTCTGTCTGTCCACATACTGAAAAATGAGTAGTGACAAATCAGATTTTTACAGCAAGTGTTTCAGTGTTTTGTAGAAATCATTTTTAGTCATTTAAAAAGCCATTTACTGTATACCACTAAAGTAGATGTTTGTAATTACCATATGAATTAAATACAACTCACATTTTAAAATATTTGTCTTTGTTTTAAAACAATGTCTCTGTGCCCATTAAGAATACTAGGTGCTTAAATTGTGTATGTGTGCATGTGTGTGTTTTCATTTAAGTGTCTCTAATATTAATATTGTCAGCATAAGAACTTTCAAATAAATAATTCTAGAAGAAATTTACAGCAAAGCAACCGGTGAATGGTCTGCGTTTAAATTTGAGTTGGAGTTTTCAAAAGCATCTTCACTGTTGGTGGTCTCAGCAAAGTCACTTCAGACATGGCAGGAATGGGGGCTGGGAAGAGGAAAAGACATTTTAATTTCTTCATGTTGAATGTTCATTTTCAAGGTTCTAGTTTAAATGTGTCTGAGATAATTGGAGCCCCTAGGAGGTACTTCACTAAGTGGCTAATTCAGCCCATCTTCCCCAGAGAGGATAATTGTTGTTAAAAAATAAGAAAGTAAAATGTGTTGTTTTCTCATGTAATTATGTAACTGACATCTTTATATAATAATACATTTGGGTGGTCTCTCCCTGAAATACTTGGTTTGTTAGGAAACATTACCGTTTCCACAAGTAATCACTTACTCCTAAATATTATGAAAGAATTTGGTATTGTTACATTGCATCATTGCATTAGTCAGAAGCTAAACTTTTTAAATGAGTTTGGCACTGGAAAAGGCTTCTAGGTTTTTTTGCTAGTTTTTCTTAAATGTCATTATATGAACTAAAATATTGCTGAGATGGAATATTATATGACAGGATGTTAAAAAGTAACGAAATACAAATCTATCAAAGAAAAGAGGGCCCCCAAAACTGCTTGTCTTTTTACTTATTCCATGCTGGTATCCTTAACAGTGTGATTATTTCAGTCTTTTTCAGCTCATTTCATTTACCACCACTAGATCAGGCTAGGACTCATGAACTTCCTTGCTGCAGTGAACCACAAATATCTTGACAGTGGACAAACTGCCATTAGCACTGAATTTATTTTAATCCATGTTGGTAATATGGTTCTGTGCCTTGCTGATTAAAAAATGCCATACTTAACAATACAGAGTGCAGTTTTCCTCTCTAATTCTCCCTTCTGGGACTGCAGCCTTCCTTGGTCCTGAGGAGACATCCATCATTAATCCCAGATTCAGCCAGGACCTGACTCTAATCATGAGGGCTGATTATTCCACCCGAGGGCATTCTGTTAAATTGCTATTACCTAAAATTGTGTGGGAGGCTTTTGCAAAGTAGCAAAGAGGAAAGTAAGAGCACAGACAGATAAAACTCTGAGGAGAGAACCCCAGGGCAGAAGCGATGGGAAGTGAACATGCAGAAAGTTGAAATAAGCAGGGTAATAGTTTAAGTCTGGAGTTTGATTTCAGAGGTAAGAAAAAAAATTGTGAGGTGATAGTAAAACTAGCATTATATGACTCAATCAGTGGTTTATCCTCTGCAGCCAATGGAAATAAATAGGCTATGTGCAAAGGAAGGAAGAGAGTTCATATTTTAGAAAGACTAGGAATGGAATGGTTCTATCATTAACAACCTCCACCTGTCCTTACAAGAGAACTATACCAATCAACTAAAATGGAGGATTTCTGCTTAGCATCGTCCTGTGTTAATGCTTTTAGTATCATTTCATAAAGCAGTTGCCATATTTTTAAGCTTTTCATGCAATGTACCCGTGCCTTTTAGCCGTTATACCTTAGTATGTAATATCTCATGTATTAAGATAGTCACCCGTAATGGTAGATTGAGTGACATTGTTGGCCCTTGACATTAGGTTATATTGTAACACAAAAAGTCATTTTTGTGAGAAAATGTCCAGTATAAACCAAAAACAAACAAAAAAACCCAAACACACACACACACAAATTCATAAAAGTAAAGCTTATCTTTGAAGGCATATTGCTTTTAAGTACATTCAGGTAGATATTGTCATAAAAATGTCTTTAAGATGGTGTCCTAACTGGGATGGCTGTGCTTTTATCTGGGAATAAGATAGATTATAGAACCAGGAATAGATTTCAGGTAGAGATGTGTGTGTGTGTGTGTGTGTGTGTGTGTGTGTGTGTGTCCCAAAAAGGTAATGAATGAACTCTGTAAGAAAATAGAAGACCGTGAAAATTTTAAGATTTACTAGCCTTGAAAACTTGCAGTTCCCAAACTGTATGCTAAGGCATCCAGCATACCACAGTCACCTCGTAGAAGATATTTAAATTTTATAGGAAAGCACCCCAATATTTGATATTTGTTAAGATACCTAATAATTGGCTTGCTTGCGGTAGTTCACAGTTTCAACATTAGATGGCGCTACATTCCTTTTGATGATGTCATTTTTTAAAGCTGGGTTTGGGAGGTTAGTGTAAGAAAAAGGAAAGGCGACATTAGTTAGTGTTAACAAGAAATAAAAATGGTAGTATCTAATCCAGTTCCAAGATTCGAGAAGCTGTGCATTGTCTAGTAGATGTATACATCCTTTAGTAACTGTTGTTAACAAAAATATATATGTTTTCCCTTTTGAATTTATGAATATTTTTTCAAACTGCTATTAAGTTAGGATTACTATTTAATAGTTGTGTGGGGCTGGGGATTTAGCTCAGTGATTAGAGTGCTTGCCTTGCAAGCACAAGGCCCTGAGTTCGATCCCCGGCACCACAAAAAAAAAAAAAAGTTGTGTGGACCTAACTACTTAATAAATGAACAATTAGATATTTCTTTTGTCCAAGAAGCACCATGAAAAACAATCACTGAGAGATTTCCTACACTGAAGCATTTGATCCTGAGTCTTCTCCTATTTACCTCTACTTGATGGGGTGAGCTACAAAGCCAGGATATTTATATTTATCCTTCAAAACAGGGACAACATGCCCTAAGTCCCTTCCTTTCTGCTTAGATCTAATAGGATCAATATTCCCTACGAAGTAGAACAGATGAATTCCTAAAATTCGATTGTAAAATGATTTCCAGCAAATTCAAATCAATTATCCTACTGGCTGGATTTAAAAAACAGACCCATGAATTATGGGTACTGAATGAGAAGTAGTCCCAGAATGTATTAAAATTCACACTTAAAAAAAAAAGGAAGTACTTCAGAATTAAAATTCAAAGAGAATAATAATATTCAAAGGGGGGAAAAAAAGATTTTCTTTCTTTAAAAGTTATTCAGAATAAGCCACAAAAAGCAAGCACATAATTACAGAAGAAACCCTCCAAAAAAAATTAGTGCAGTAAATAAATTGGAGGTGCTTTTTCAATGATAAAGTAATTCTTCATTTGCAAAAACATTCATGACATTGTTCCCTGTGATATGAGCCTCCCCAGGGTGTTTGAAATATGATTCAATTTTTTAAAATTCTATTGGTACCCAATTTTTTTCAGAAACAAAACTTTGGTTTCAAACAAGGTGCAACTGTTTCCAGAAAATGCTTTCCCATGGAGCTGTGTATAGAGGGTTGTATTGCATCTGGAGATCACACTCTGCTCAAATCAAGATTCCCTTTGAAAACACCAAGCTTAGGAGCTAAACTGTCTTGGCTGTGTTCTTATGTTTGATCCTGTTGGGAATGAGGCTAATTGTTTAAGAATTTACATCCTGGTAAGGCTGTTAGCACTTTAAATTGATTTGGTATTTTTAAAAACTTATTTAAGACTTATTTATGCTGAGGAACTTGGCTTTCTCTGAGCTAAACACATTTATATTTATATATTCCACCTGGCTTATCATCTACACAGGGCATCATTTTACTTAATGATTGCAATGGGTTTTACATACACTCTTTTTAGCTGGGTACATCTGTATCTGTGCTTTCTTTAACATCTTTTCATGCTTTTCAACATGCTAATTACTATGCTGTTCTTAATCTAGTCTTATAGAATGAAGTACCCATAAAATGTTTACATTCGAATTACCTTTGTACAAGCATATCAAAGTTCTTTATAAACATTAATTAATTCACACCATTCTGTGGACAAAGTCTACCTCATTTTTCCTTCTCAAAATAATGCTTTTGATTCCTTGGCACCATATACTTGTCTTCCTACGGAGACAAGTTATTGTACGTTTCCCAAAAGCAGAGAATCAATCCTTGCACAACTTTTTAAACTTCACATTATTTATCAAGCTTTGTAAACAAAAAGAGATAGACACACACCTCCTCAGTAATGGTTTGAAGGACTGGGAATGTTAGTCCTCAGTGTGAAGGCCCTGGTTTCAATCCCCCATACTACAGGAAAAAAAGGTTTTTGAAATCTGAAGAATTGCCTTTTAATCATTTATGGTATAGCCATACTATACATCTGGCAGTAGGTACATTTGACACACAATCATAGAATCATACACAAGCGTTCCATTGATTGTCCGTTACATGCCAGATAATTTTGAAACATTATCTTTTTATTCTTCATTAGCCTAAAAGTCTATATTTTATTTTCTCCATTTTACCAGGGAGAAAAATGAGAGCTGGGGATTTTAAGTGTTTTGTCTTTTGGGTGATAGGATCAGAATTCCAGCCCAGGCTTGACTAACTGAATCATCTGGGCCCTTCTATTAGTCACTTTCTTCCCCAACTCCTACAGATCCACAAGGTCCAGTCAGGGTTATCTAGCCCATCAGTCTTGCAGATAAGCAAACTAAAACTCAGACAAGTAACTTGTCCAAGGGCGCTTGCAGTCAGTTCTTGATACCTTTGAGTAACCTTGAACATGTTCAAATATTCCTTATTTCTCTCAGCTGATTGGAACTTTTGAGAAATTCACCACTTCTCCCAGCAGTTGAGATATCACCAGTATGCTTGCTAGTGTTTCTGGAATTCTAGTGAATTCATCTGTCAAGCAGCACCTCCAAACTTGCATTGTGGTTCATTCTCATTCTCTTTATCCTAAAATGCTTATCTTTGTCAACAGAATTTTACTTCATGTTCTTCTACAGTCTGTCATTAAATACCACAGACATTATGCTATAAAACTGTCCTTTGATGAGTATAATATTCATTTTAAGCACACAAAATATGCCCACATAAAGACTTTGGCTCAATGCTGAGTGTAAGTTTTCTCTAAATAAATACTAGTTGTCTCATTTTTTTTCATATTTCTGGTGATGTATAGTCCTAGCCCATTATAAGCTAACATTTATTGAGCAACTATTATGTAGCAGGCATTGTAATAAAGCAACTTTTTAACTCAATTTATTTAATTCTTCTAAGAACCTTAAGTGATGGCTATTATGTCTTCAGTTTTGTAATTGAAATCAAGTAGACTCAAAGAAGTTAATTTCTAGACCATCCCAAAGCTCTGATCTACATAGAGGGAAACGATTTTTGCCTCCTGTGAACTCCACTTCTTCTTTATTTATTCCTTAGCTAACAAATCTATAACTTCTCCTTTCACTGTCTTTAAACCTAAGATGTTCAAAATGATCTAGAATGTATGAATGCGTTCTCAAAATATGAGTGAAAGAAGTTTGGGGCTGGGAGCCCATTTGAAAGTTTAGAAGCCCTGGCTCCAGAAGGAAGATGGGGTGGGGGCATGTACACACAAACCACTGGCAGCTTTTCCCAGATGAGATGAAGAGAGAGGCTAGATCTAGTTGGATAAGGGATAAAAGAAGCTCATACCAGATGGGTTTAATTAAAAATTTGTCAGCCCAGCTACATAATTCTGGAAGAAGTTTGTATCCTTTTCTATATTTATAAATTTACATGTAATTTCTAACATACTTCCTTATTAACAAACTTTCTAGGAAAAAAATGAGATTTGTGTCATGGACTATATTTTGGAGTTGTATCATATCCCTGCCTAAATGCTATGGAGCGCTTCTGCTACCATTGGGAATAGCCGCTGACATTTTTAAAGCTACATCCCACGCTCATTCTTGGTTCCTACCTTCAGTCTCTGTCACTGGGTCCAGTTCTTTCACTGATTTCTGTTGTACCTCTCTGCCCCATCCCTACCCGCCTAATGTTTTCTTTGTCTAGTCTGATTATTTTTTCTTTCTCCCTCTTACAGTGGGCTTTCCCCTCGCTATAAGATGCCCAACCTAGTAGCCAGTGTTTTCCTAGATTTGCTTTTTGTGTTTCACACTAAGAAAGTCATTCCACTTTTATGGGCCATGGTTATTATTTCTGTGTTCTTAACTCACATCAATATCATTTCAGGCCTCCCGGCTATACTTGTAAATCCAACAGATTTTTGACTCAGGTTCTGGACAGAGCCTGAGATACTGCATTTCTAATACCATGTCAGTCTGAAAATGACTAAAGGCCTGGTCCCCTCTCAGTTTCTTTGTCAGCACCCAGTTCCAAGGTCTGCCTTTTCCTGGAACCCTTTTGAAATATACCAACCTGAACACTGAATTCATATGCATTTACTTTTCAGTCTGCAGTCTGCAATCAAAATTAAAATCATATACTGTGTTCCTTGTTATTGACCCTCATGTCTCAGTCTTGCCTTCCTACAATTACATCAGTTCTAGCACTATCATGAATCTGCAAAGCAAATCAGCATGTAATTATTGAAGTAGTCTTTTGGATAAGGCACTTTGTATTTATTTCCCTTTTGTTCTCTACAGTGGCCAACAATGAATTGGACATCCCTTGAATAGGCATCACCTTGGTTTGTAGTGGTTCCTCTGCTTTCTCCTAAAATCCTGCCCGTGGAGCCTCAACTTCATTAGGGGAAAGTTCTATCAGGCTTGTATCACTGTTGCCCCAACACCTAAAACAGAAGTTAGTACACCAGAGATGTCTAATACTTTCTTTTCAGTGATTGCATGATTAAATAAAAATTACAAAGTTCAAATTCTATCTCTGTGAAACTGTCCCCTTATTATCCCAAGTAAAAACAACTGCTACCTCTTCAAAACTCTTGTAAGGGTTCTGTTCCTCATCTGATCTTTCAGTGTTTCTAAAAGGATAGAGACTACTTGCATCAGAACTTTCTGGAATGCTTGATAAAATACTGATTCCTGGGCTCCACTACAGCTCTATGGAATCACATCTCTAGAGAGTAAGGCCTGACAGCCTACTTTTTAACACTGCACATTAAATTTGAGGATCTCTGACATGAGCTCTTAGCTCTTTCAGAAGTGCTAATGAAAAACAAAATGTCAAAGAATTGTCAAAATAGAAAAACAAACAATCTCCTCAAATAATTATGAATTAGCTTTTTGGTTTATTTTTGCTGGCTTTTGTTTTCTCCCTAGCAGTATCTTGTTTGTTTGTTCCAAAATTTTGCCCTGAGCCATTTGAAAGTTGAAGTCATGACTACTTTGTAAAAATTACAGTATATAATTGGGCAAAAACATTCAAGGTAAACTATGTGCTCTACAGCTGAGTTGAAAGAAGGTAGGTATTCTATTCTTTTATTTAGAAATTCTTGCAGAATTGTAAGTGATAGAAGAAAAAACACTTGCAAAATTGGATGAGCACATATGTTCTCTTAGTTTTGTGGTTGCAAGAGATTAGTGGTGATGAGATCCAAAGACTAATTATAGTGGGGGTCATTCCCAAGGCACACTGGAAAATTCCCACTAGATTAGGGACTGGAGAATGTCTTTGCCTCTCTGAAGAAGAGAAATTGAAATCTGGAGACCTGTGGACTTAGGGATGTTGATGATTGATCTTGTTGAATATATGGTGGTCAATTTTATCAGTTACTCTAGCTTTATGTATGTTTGAAAATACCATAAACAGAATGATCTACTGCTAAACAGCTAAAACAGAAGTAACCCAACATATATCAACAGATGAATAGGTAAGCAAAATGACTAGAACATTATTATACTGTGAAAAGGAAGGAAATCCTTCTTAATGTTTTAGTTTTTAAAACTTTTTAAAGAGGCAGGATCTCATTACTTTGCCCAGTCTGCTCCCAAATTCCTGGACTCAAGTAACCTTTCTTCCTCCTCCTGAGGGTCTACAGGCAAAAGAAAATTATGATATGTTACAACATGAATGAACCCTGGGGACATTAGGCTGAGTAAAATAAATTAGTCACAAAAAGACAAATACTGCATGATCTACTTGTATGAGATACTTAGAGAAGCCAAAATCATAGAGGCAAAAAGCAGAATGGTGGTTGCCATGGGTTGAGAGAAACAGAAATTGGAAGTTATTGTTTAATGGGTTAGAGTTTCTTTAGCAGTGGGTGGTGCTGTTGGTTGATAACTTTATGAATGTTTTCAATATCACTAAACTATGGAGTTAAAAATGGTTAAAATAATAAATTTATGTTATGTATATTTTACTACTATAAAATTAGGGAGAAAAAATTGGTCTGACCCTAGCTTACTAGCAACAGAAGAGGGTAGATATAGGTCTAGGATGGAGGGTAGACCTGCTCTTCAGAAAGGAGCAGAGTGAAGGAGAAGACTGACTGGTGCCGCTTTGGGAGCATCCCTAATATCTGTATTTGCATATCTCCCACTGTCTGTGTAAACAGATGGCTAGAATCTGGCTACGTGGTTGTTCATCTTGCCAGTAACTTAGAAGCTTTTGTATACAGATAAATGGAAACTCTTATATTTGAAAAAAGACTTCCTAAAGTAGGTCCTGCTATAAATGCAGCTTGATTTTACAGATGTGAAGCATAACTGGCATAATATATGGCCGTAATTAAAGGTCAAGGGAGGGCTGAGGATTTAGCTTAGTGGTTAAAGTGTTTGCCTTGCAAGCACAAGGGCCCGAGTTCGATCCCCAGCACCAAAATAATAATAATAATAATAATAATAAAAAATAAATAAAGGTCAAGGGAAGTGGCCTGGCTACCAGTTCAGTTTATTCCAGTTCTGAATTTTATAGAAATTGCAAAATTCATTTTGATGCCAAAGAGATAAGTGTTTGGGAAGTTAAGCTTAAAGTATAAGCAGGAGTTTTCTCAATATATTAGAGGCAAAGTAATCCAATCTTAGCAAAGAAAAGTAATAAATCAACACAGAGGAAAATAATCATATCCAAAAAGTACATTTGTCTGGATATGGGAAAAGACCAGTTAGCCAATGGTACCTGTGAGGAATAATTACAAAGAAGGTAACAGATTGACCTTTAGAGAAGGTGAAAGCCAGGCATGGTAGCACATGCCTGTAATTCCAGCATTCTGGGAGGCTGAGGTAGGAGGATCACAAGTTCCAGCCTGGCCTGGGAAATTTAGCACCTAAGAGAGACCTTATCTCAAAAAACATATATATATATATATATATACATATATATATATATATATATACACACACACACACACACACACACACACACATATATATGACTGGGAGATATAGCTCTGTGCGAAGGCCCTGTGTTCAGTGTCCAGTAAGAAGACAAGAGGGAGCAAGGGAGGGAAAAGGAAGGGAAAGATAAGGTGGAGGTTGTTGTTAATGATGATGATGTTAATTGTAGAAAAGTCGGAATTGGAAATCCTAAAAGGTATCACTATATCAACTATCTAACACATTTGGAGCCTCATTTGGGATTTTTATCATTACCGTTGTCTTGAGCACAACGAATCGAATTGAAATTGAACTGAACTGAACTGAACTGAACCAAATTGAATTGAATTCGATAACTTATGGAATGAGAAGGGAAAAGCAAGCAAGGTAAGAGACATGAAGGGCAAATAAGACCCAGAGTTTATGTGCATCAAGTAAGAACACACCAAAAATGGTTTATTCAGTTATGAGCAGCTCAATTCCAGATGTGGGACAGCTGGAGAGAGTTCAAAGGAAAGCAGCAAAGAAGAGAATTAAACCAAACAGAACTGGGAAGCATATGAAAGACAGCAGCCTTTGAGAATGTAATTCACAATGTGAGTCCTTTCCTAACTTATGGCAAGGGTTAAGAAGTATAAGAAGTTCTTTTATACATAATTCAGTTTTCCCTTGATATCCGGGGTGGTCATTCTCTAAATATGTGAGTAGTTGCAAACAGCCAGGAAAAAAAGTTTATGTAGGTAGCCAGAGTCGACACTGAACTTTCCTGCGAGATGGAGGGCAGTAAAGATAAGGAGACAACTGTGAAAGCATAGACTTTCCAAATGATAGGACAGCCTATAGTGAAAGTGTTAGCAGTTCCACCCTTGGAGGCAAATAGAAATTTTCGTATGTTGAACTGGTCCTAGAAGTTTTATTGTTAGGAATCACCCTGGGTCTGGCACAGGGCTGCCTCAGATTACCTAATGGGTTTCTTCCATCCATTCTCTGTGATTCATCCACCCTAGCCTTTGGCGGTACATAGTTGAGTCACTGCTGAATGTGGATATCTTATTAAATGGGGAATTAAGGGCTATTAAAAATGATTTGCTGCTAGTCTCAGATTAAAGAAAGTAGAGCAATTTACAATTACAGTTGCCCTGGTCCGAAATAAAATGCAAATTGTCAAAATGAAGCAGTTGAAGCAAGAGTGAACCAGAGTACCCCTCCTCTGGCATTCTTTAAAGAGAAAGGAAGATTACTGAGATTGTGTAATTTAAGCAGTCTTCCCTCATCTGCTAGCAAAACCCCAAACTGAAAGTTCAGAAATTGTTTCTGAATCTGTGGCATTAATTTAGAATATGAGTCTAACATCGAGACCTCTGTAATCTCTGAAAATGCAAAAAAGATTGAGTCAATTAATGATCTTTTTAGCATATACTTATGTATAAGGCACCTAATAACTTAAAATAGGTATACAAGTTTCTCTAGGTATACAGCCTAGAAATTGTATAAACACACTGAATTGCCAGATGATTACAGATCTATCTTGAGAAGCATTCCAGTGGGTTGGGGATTTAGTTTAAGAGGTAGAGTGCTTGCCCAGCAAGCGCAAGGCCCTGAGTTTGATCCCCAGCACCACCCCATTGTTGAATATTTATAATCTACATATATCATACACCATCCTGAAAACAGAACCAACTGATCTTGTACCTGGTAATTTTTCTGTAAGAAGAAACTGTGCAATTGACCAGTTGCATTGAATAACTGGGAAGCTAATTAAAAGTTACTAAGTCCTTAATTTGTGATAGCTTGGTGGCTATACTTCGCAGCAGTACTGAACAGTGAGGTCATGTGTTCAGAGGGTCCTGTTCCTGACCTGCCTCCCTCCCATGCCTCAGTCATCCCTGAGACATAGCCTTAGTACTGTGTGTGCAAAACAGCCCCCAACTTTCCACTAGCTGTTTGGTTTTAAGAAACTAAAAAAACGAATCAGTAAAAATCTGAGAAAATCAGGCAGTGGAATGTCCTATTAATGTCCAGTCCAGGGCCAGCTAACTTTGGTTTGATTTCTGGTGCCACCAAAGTACCCCAAGTCTCTTCACCACCTCCTTACCACTCCCCAGATTCCTAGAGTCTCCTTCTGAAATCCCGTCCTACTCATAACACATCTTTTTTCTTTTTCTTTTTTTTTTTTATTATCTATTTATTTATTTATTTATTTTGGTGCTGATTCCTTCTCCATCTTTGAAAACGCTCCATGGTTTTGAGTTCTTATTTTTTTTGTTAATACATGTTTGCAGTACTTAATAATTAACATTCATTGTGGAGAGGTGGTACATGTACAGAACACATCTTAGTTTTTATCCCTTTCCTGTCCCCTCCCTTATAAACATTGCAGATTACTTGTTTTCAAGTTTTCAGACTAGGAGTTCTAAGTCAAAACTGCTAATTTTCATCAGGATTGTGCTGACATACACTTTCCACTGCTCACAGATTTCTAGGTGCTGGTAGACTGAGTTACCAGAGTCCTGATAGGTCCCCAGAAGACACAGGAACTAGAATTTCTTCTTGTTCACAGTCTCATTCAAAGACTGGTCTTTCATCATGCTTTTTGGCTCAAGCCGAAGTCCAGTGTTGCACTGGCTTGAAAATAAAACGCAAGAATAACTGCCCAAAGCTACAGGCATTTCTTGGTTAACTGTTCTATTCTGGCTACTAGGTCTTTAACTGAATTGGTTACTGAATGAGTAATTGTATATAGTATGTACATTACAATACTCAGAACAAGAAATGGTCAAAGGAAACTCCAACTTGATGACTTTGCTTTTCTTGCAAAACTCTTACATGTAGTACTATAATGTATAACAGAACATAAAAGTTCTATATGGTAAAATCAGTAAAAATTACAGTACTGTATAAACAAGGTGTACTCTACAGCTATAAACAAGATGTACACAACCGTACCCCAAAAAAAGTGGGCCATAAGTCTGCGCAGCAGGTCCTAAGTCCGAACAGTGTGCCTCAGTAAGTCCCCACAGTCATTAACCAGATGAATCGGTAAATGAAGAACGTTTGTAGCAACATTCTCATGTGCTCTTTAATTTGTATTACTAATATTTATTTTCTCACTTTTCACTAGCATAAAGTTAAAAAAATCATAAAGAGTAGGAAATTCTGTAATTTTATTTTTTTCTGGGCTCCAGCTATTGCATTTTGAGTTTTTGACCCCCAAGATTCTTTTCTGCCACTGTGACCCAGCCAGAGTGTTCTCTGTAGGAACTGAGGTCCACTTGGCCTGTGCAGTTCCCATAAGCAGTCTCATTCCTTCAGTACTTTGCTCTGGCCAAAGTGCGGGATGGTTCTAGAGAGCCCCTTCAACGTGTTCTTGGAGTGGTTTGCTTTGAAGTTTTCTTTTCCTTAAATATTTAAAATTCACAAATCTCCGTTCTAGGAAAGGAGATTGAGTGCTATAATCTTACCACATCATTACTGTTTCCCTCTTAAGTCTGAAGGTTTTTAAAATAACTCACAGCCTAAAATTTTTTATGTGATTAGAAGTGAATTAAAGTGAGGACAACTGAAGTTGAGCAAGTAAGAGTTAATTTTTCACAACTTCTTGTATCTCTCCACCTAGCTCCTTTCCTTTATCTGTTAATCTCTTCTGATTAGAAAAATTATGTTCTGGGTAGCGATAGTATAGTACTTAAAATTAGGGATTAAAATCAGGTTTTAAATGTCTAGCAGACCTCTCTTTCAATTCTGTCTCAGCCGTGTAGCTGTATGGACCCTTTCCTCATCTATGGAATGAAGACCTAACACCACTTTAACTACTTTGTCTTAGGAATGAAGATGGTAATGCAAACTGCTTTGCGTGTGGTTGACGCGGCTTAGATGCTAGTTAAAATAGTGACTGCAGACTGCTTATCAGAGTACAAGGAAATGGGGAAGTAGAAGATAGAATGTACCTGTGTTGCTTTGGTATTTTTGCAAAATGAGTGCTGGAGAAGATAAATAAGAAAAGGCAATAAGTATAATCATTTAGAGATAGTGTGTTTATGTGCTGGTGAAATCATTAGTGCCCAAAAGGATGATTCATAGATTTGAAACACTAGTAAAAGAAAGTAGAATCAGGACTTTGAATTGTGACTCCCAAAGCAGCAAGGTTGTTACCAAACAAATTTTTTAGTGTCTCTTGCTGGAGAAAATGCCCCCAATTTTGTGTGCCTATTACTTAATAGGAAGCACTATTAACAATATAGTGGAGAAGGAGGACTTTGGAATCAGGCCAGCCAGAGTTCTCTCCAGCTCTGTGACTATACTTTGACAGCCCTGCTAAAAATAGAGATTGAAAGAGGTGCTGCATTGGGGCTTTAATGTTATTATAGATGGTATAAGTAAAGGCCTGGCACCTAGGGAGTGATCCATACATGGTAGATGTTGTAACTAATACTAATTCGTGTTTCCATCTGCTGTTAAAGGCAGGTGTACCCACTTCTAGATGTGCTGAGAGTGCAGTAGTGCTTCAGGAGTGACATGAGCCCCACAGTAAGTGAGATTACTGACTTCTGTAATAGAGACAAAATCTTTTAATGTAACTACACCACTCTAGTCCTGAAAATTAATATTCCACTCCTCCAAATTTGAGCTGTATACAATTTGTGTGGTGCTTTATATCTTACAAAACACTTTATCGTGCTCGCTTCGGCAGCACACATACAAAACACTTTATAAAAAGAATTTGGATGTATTTTATAAACACAATTTTCTTTACCTTTTTCTTGTCTTTCTTGTCCTTGTTTCTTTCTTTCCTCTTTTTTTTTTTTTTTTTTCAGTACTAGGGGTTGAACCTGGGGCCTTCCCACTAAGCTACATCCCCAACTCCTTTTTATTTTGAGACAGGGTCTTGTTAAATTTCCCAACCTGGGCTCAAACTTGTGATCCTCTTCAGCCTCCTAGAATGCTGGGATTACAGGCATGCACTACCACACCTGGCTTTAACACAGTTTTCTTATTTCCTTTGTGGAAAGTAGAGAAACTTGACCTCGGTTAGTTATGCTTCTGCCTCCTCTCACTATTTTATGTTGCTTTTACATGAGTTGCATATTCAGATACTTTCTTCCTTTCTCTCTGCAGAAAATATTCACGTTAAAATGTCAAAGAATACTGGACATTAATATTCCTCTTATTTATACTTTTTCTTTTAATTGCTGTGACAAGTGGAAGAATTAGGGAGTCGGTAATACTTATTTCAGTGAGGCTAAGAAGATGTTTCCAAAATTCAGTCTTTCAAACATCAGGCATTACGATTTAGTGTTAGAAGTCTTATTTTTATTGCAAACCAAATGGATGCCTGTTACTGAGATGTTGTCTCACATGTACAAATACCACTACTTTAAATATATGTGAATACCATGTGATTATTAAAAATACAAATTAACTTACAAGCATTCCTGAATTGGGAGTAACTTTTAAGTGGTACATATTTTCTCAGGCTATAGGTAATAAGCAGCATATCACTTACAGGAGTTGATTGTTTCCTAAGCTCTCTCTCTCCCTTTTTATATTGAAATATTTGGGAACACACGAATAGGCCTTTGTTAATGTATTAGCTGGGAACTAACCTCATTAAATAAAGTTTTTGTCTCTGGAGTGGTTGTATACTGGTGAATCTTCCCTCCTATTCTGAGTGATTATGACTCAGCAGTTCCACTAAGTGGTGCACTTTGTATCTTTCATCTTAAGAACATAAAATTCTCCACATAGAGATAGACGGGAAGAAAATGAGTAACTGGGGGGTGTAGGGGTGGGATCTGCCCAGGGTCGTGTGGGGCACCAGTAGAAGCATTGCACAGAGAAAACCAGATTCTCCTGACTTGAATTCATTGTTCTCAGACCTTTCTTCCAGGGACTTGATAAGACTCTTTTCTGCTCTAATTTCATCATCAAAGAACTTGGGCCTGAGATACTTATATTTTGTGCTGGTATCTTTCAAAATATGATATCTTCCATCAGTGAAGTCAATCATTTGGCTTAGTTTGTTTTGGCTAAATTGTGTTGGCTTAAGTTTTGAGGTTATATTGGTCTATATTCCATAAAAACTCAAACCAGGTATCATGACAGTAATTTGATGGGAAAACTTTTAGGTTAAATAGGAATTGACCTTAGAAGTGATAACTGACAGCCTTTTAGTTCCTCAAATGGGAAAAATCACTAGACAAAAGACTACTTTGCTAAATTAAGAAGGAATAAAAAAAAATATTAGGGGTATATTTTTCTTGCCTATATCTTGGGTTTACCAGTACTCACATTGTAATAAAAGCATACTAAAATTCTTTCATTAGTATCTTAGTAATTAATTTGTATTTTTTCAATTAAGAAAAAATGAAATATTTAATGTAGTACAGCAACAAACCAATCCACCAGTAGATATAAATACTTCAGCAGAAAAGAAAAAGTCCGTCCTCCATAGAAGGTGGGTACCAGATTTTTTAAAGCTAAGCAACACCCATGTGTTGCTGACTCCCACATCAGCCTCCTTTTGCCTACATATACCACTTTCCTTCTGGATACTGATGCTTATAAACCACCATTACCACGTCAAGCTCAGCACACTAAGAGTTGAGCTTATTTGTTTTTGAGTACATTTTTTATCCTGTTTATCCAATTTCACTGAGTAGCAGTTCCATATCTCAAATACTCTCTTAGGGCAGTCTTTTGGTTAGTCTCCAGGGCTGCTCTCTAGCCTTATGCTCTATCTAGAAACGTGTTTATATTAATCCCCTGCTTAAATTTAAAGTGGCTCCCCCATCCCCAAGTATAAAATTTTAGATTCTTTGGCATAGCGCAGAAGGCCCTCTGTGACTTAGCCCTTACCCTCTCATTTATCTTCAGCTACTATGGATCACAGCATGGAATATCCCAGTGAAATGTCTTTTTTAAAATGGGTCATGTCATCACTCTACTCGTGGAGCATTTGTCAATGGTACTCCTTCTACCTGCACGCCCTTCCTGTATTCTAGACTCAGCTGAAGCATGTCTTTGACAGGTCACTTATCTATTTTGTCACTCACTTGCTTATATATCTACTCTGTCATCCCATTCCACTACACCCTCAGTGTAAGGATTGTGTCTCATTTGTGTTTCTGTCACCTAGATATAGCCTAATACCTAGAAATGGGAGGTGCCCGAATAATACGTATTAACAGATAAATGAAGGAGTACGGAAGCATTTCTTTCCTTCTGATAAACAGCACATTGATGGCACACAGATTAAATTCAGGACTCTGAATCTTCAGTACTGGTAGGTAGTTTTCCTTGATAGATAGGTGTGGCTTCTTAATTTCCTGCTTGCCATTTTTATTATCATAGCTACACAGCCAGACAACCTATGCAGAGCCAGGGATTCTGGCCAAACAGCTGTACTGATGCCTCTAGACCTATCAGCAGCCTTTTACAGGTCAGGTCAGCATGTTCCACTCACACACCCACCTGCAAGCCCTGTGGCAGATTGTGTCTCAGCTGGCTCTTGTCCTTCCCCAGAGGAGTCATAGAGATACTTTTCCTTTAATTCCTTCTGTTTTCATGCTCTTTCTCAATAGGACACTTAGCATTGCCACACCCCCATGGGCCTAGATGCTCCTAGCGTCTTTCTGGAGCTGAAGTTGCTAAATATTGCCATGAAGGACAATAGAATTAGAAACAGAGCATTTTACAATCTTCAGCATGCTCCTCTTGCATGTGACCTGCATTATGTCCATGTCAAACGCTAACCAAGGACTTGGGGTGCCCCTAAAGGCTGAGGTCCTTGAAATTTTCTTAGGAGTGTATGTAGCAAGGGGAGCCCTTTGCAAGGGATTCATAGGCCAACTCTGGGAATGCAATGGTCAGATTATTGACACAATGATCTTTCCCATAGTATTCAGTCATCATGTCAAGTCCCAGCTGGCTGAGACTGGAGATGTTCTTAGTATCTGTACCTATTGGAAGCTGCTGGTGGGCCTTTTAGGCAACATTTCTGCATACTTCCTTCTTGTCTTCTCTTAATCGATATGGGAGAAAGGTTAGAGAAGAAGGTAGAAATACTGGGATTGTAGATATAAGAAAAAAGCATTACATTTTCAGGCTGGAATAGAGGATACTGGTTCCCTGGTATTCAGGCCCATACAACCTCTACTCTGAATACATTCAGTACACTGAGACTACCCTGATGCCTTATTCACAGCTCCTTTGTTTCTGACCTCTGAGGTGTACATAATCAGGTGACCATTCCTTACTTTTGCCAGTCACTTTCTAGTGGCCAATTACCATCTCATACACAGAAGGAAAATGGAGGAAAGTTTTATTTCAGCAAAGACTCCTGATCATTTTTTTTTCTCTTAGATTTTGAGTGATGCTCAGTGATCACAAAAGACTCTCTCAGGATTCAGCCAGACTAATTAATTGTAGAATATTATAGTTGCCTAAAATTCTGTGTGTAACAAGGCAGAGATATGTCAGTACATCCACTCATAAATTAGACATTTAAGTTCTGTAAGAACCTAGCTTTGTGTTCACTATTTTGTTAACTGCTAGAACAATGTTTATCATATTCATTTAATAAAATATTTGTTGATTGATTGAATTTATAAATTGGTAACCAAATGCACAAATGATGTTACCTTGCTAAAGTATTCTGCCAGAACAAGTCTAGACAAGAGAGTAAACTAAAAATACTGCATAAGTAGTGACCTTCGGAATTGTGCCATTATCTCAGATGTCTATGATTTTGATCTCTGCTTGCAGACAAACTGTTTCCAAGAGGAAAAAAAAAAAATGAGCACAGAAGAACTTTTGTTTGCATTAAACATAATTTATGTCTACTGTTAATGAGAGAAATTCCTTAGAGGGGCAGGGCATGTTTCACATATTACACCTTAGGGTATATTATTGAGGCAAATAATCACCTTGTAACCTTTAAAATGTCATTTTTATTTTCTCAGATTAAAACTTAATTGACACTTCCAGGCACTTAGAACCTCTTAGCTGCCAGGCCATTGACTTTACTCATCTTTCTTTTGGCTAGACCAACCTGGACAGCATGATAGAAGTGTAAGGCGACCTGCCAAGAGGCAGGTACATGACAGCACCTTGTTAAAAGGTAGGCTGTACCTGATGTATAAGTAAGATGGAATGAGTGTGATTTGTTTCGGTGAAAAAATAGTCTACCGTGTACATGATGTTCTTTATGTTGAATCAGTGTCCCAGAAGACCACAAGGCCAATTTTACCAACAATGAAACTAAAAGCATACTCACTGTGCTCCTGACTTTCGGACTCCCCAGAATCTCCAAACTATGGTCCTCTGTTACTTGGGGAGGTCTCTGGTGAGTCAGGCATGTTCCACAGGCTGGGAACTGGTAATAAGGGAAATTAAGAAAATAGTTACTTTTCAGTGTTATTGTACATGAGGCCATCTGTACTATTTTCTCTTGTACCCAAAACAGTGTTACTTGTTCATTTATTTATTTAATCATTTGTTAATCTATTCAGCAGGTATTTATTGAGTAGTCATTATGTAATAAGCGCTTTTGTGGACAGTGCACCTAACTCCCTGCCCTTACATATTCTAGTTGTGAGAGAATTCATAAATGAATCAATAACACAAATGGTAGGTCAGAGGTGATAAATTAGTAAGATAAGCCAGATAGAGAAGATTTAAACTAGGAAGAGCAGTATCTCAGTGGTTGAAGGAACCACTAGATTTTGAAACAGGGTGATCATCAGGACAGACCTCATTCAGAAGGGTACATTTGTTCAAAATCTGCATCAAAAAGATGCAGAAACAATTATCAAACTGAGGCACAAGCATGCCTGGGGTGTATAAAGAACAAGACCACTGTATCTGGAAAGAGTGAACAGGGCAGAGTAAGAATAGATGAATCGAGGTAGCTTTCAGATTTTGGATGGCCTAAAGCATCAGGAAATGAAGTTGCTAAGAAGTTTATTGAATGCACGCATAGGACTTTAAGAAATGCAGGTATATAGCCATACTTAGACAACAGAGTGGAAAGGCCAGGTAGCTCTTGGGGCCAAAGGAGCAAGTGGACGTGGAAAAGAGTAGAGACATCAGGACTGAGCAATGAGGGACCACCACATAAGTGAAAGAGGAAAGGAGAAACTAGCAAAGAAGATTGAGAAAGAGCAGCCAGTGTGGCAGAATGAAAATCAGGACAGTGTGGAAACTAGAGGAAGAAACACATCAGGGGAGTGAGCAAATGAACTAAAGCTGTTGATAGTATTCCTGAGACTGCATGCATGTGGCCTTGATGCAAGGGTGGGTGGGGGGTGACGCGATGAAGAACAAATAACCCCTCTCCCAAAAAGCCGTTACGATTTACATACTGTGTTATCCTATGTACATTTTATATATATTTGGGTATCTTTGTGGTGTATTTGGACAAAGCTGAGTCAAAACAGAGAAATAACTTTTAACTTAGTTTTACGTTGATATTAAGTTACTTTACCAAATGATTTAAAAGAATGCCTTGGGGTTGGGGATATAGCTCAGTGGTAGAGCACTTGCCTAGCAAGCACAAGGCCCTGAGTTCAATCCCCAGCATCCTCCCCAACCCCCCAGTCCCCCAACCCCCCACCCCCTGCCAAAAAAAGAATGCCTTACAGCAGTGTCATCATAATGCTGGAATAAGTGCCTTGCTATTTAAGAGTGTACACTCTCCTCTTCGTTAGTGTTATGTGTATCAGGAAAATGCTAAAATAACATTCTAATGGATTGTGAATTATTAACTTCATTATCACAACCAAAATAGTTACACAATCACCTGATGAATCTGGTTTCTAAACGTATCTCATATTTGGACTTTCAGAAGTGAAGATACAATTTATTCTTTACATATGGGAATCTCCCCTATATATTTGCATTTTATATTTTTTAAAATGTAGCTTGAGAGTTCGGCTCCAGTTCATAGCATAAAAAGGAATTATGATTTTAATTTAAATATTGAAGGACATAGGAAATTAAAAAGTTGATTTGTATTTAAATATCAGGTCCTTTGCGTAGCTTTATTAGTGTCAAGGCTGTTACTGTTTTAGTTTTGTCCCAGTAACTTCAGAATTATCAGAATACGTTGTTTGCTATTAAAATTTGGACAGCGAGTTGCATTTTGAACTTTCATTGCCAGCCATATCTTTTAAACTCAGCTTCTTTTTCATTAATAATCCCCTAAAGGGATGCATTTTGGAGGAATGGAAGTGTTTACTGCTAAACCTCAGAATTGTGTGGCTTGTTGCAAAGTGGCCAATTTGATTATGGCACTGGGAAAATAACCATGACTTATCAGAAAATTTGAAGGTCAGATTAATAAAATTTTAAATCAACCTGAAATTTTTAAGACTTTATCACAAATAGAAAAGTTATTGTAAACATCTTAGCACTATTTATGCGTGTTATAAGTGATTGCTTATAACACGCATAAATAGTGCATTTCAGTTTATAATACTTCTAAAATGGCCTCTTATAAAAACTAGTAGTACATTATTTGCCATCAGTTAACTCAAGCTTATATGAATTTTTCAATATTAAAATTTTAAAAACAAGTTTATATCCAATATAAATTTGTATATTCCGTGTATCTGTGGGACTTTTATACCACTTAGATTTCTTGGGCATGTAAATTGCAGTCCTTTAATCATCACTATCATTTTCATCACTAGTAGATAATATTTAATGCACTCATTTTTTTCTGCAGCTATTTTTCCAGGCAGTATCACAGTTGCACAACAGGCTGGATGTGATAGAGTTGAAAGCAATTAATGTTTGTAGAAATTTTACTGCAGGTATTTTCAGGCCATTGTAAACATGAAAATAACAAGGAAAAGCTGGGAAGCTTGGAAGTCATTCAAATCAGCTCTAGTAATTAGCAGCTTAAGAGGAGGACACACATCTTTATGTAGCTTTTGTCTCTTTATATTCTCTTACATTGAAACCTCAATGCCACACTGGTACTGGAGAATAAGACTAGTTCTCTTACTTACACTTCATTGGTTGAAACAGATTCCTGTTCATGTTCCACAGAACATGCCCTGACCCACGATATTACTAACGCTGTACATAATGAGTTATGTGACCAGAATCCCTGGCTCTCTGATATCTAGAAGAAAGAAATCACAATTGTATTCCTCATATATTTGCCTGGATCCATATGAAATTGGCCCAACCCAGCTGTTTTCAACACACACACAAAAAAATGCAAAACGGAAATATTTCTGGTTCAACTTAATATGTGTCTAATGCTTTGCGAAGCAAGCATAGGAGAAGCCCCAGGAAGAGTAAATGACTTGTTTAAAATAATGTGGTTGAAAAATAGCGCTATTGGAGTTTTAGAACCCGAGTTGTTTTGGCTCAGAAGTTCATTATACTTCCCACTATCCCATACTGTACTTCTAGCAAACAAAAATAATCACATTAAGTATGGTATTGAAAATATGATTTAAATTAAGGGAACTTTTTTTAGGGAAGGAAAATGTCAATGTGCTTATGTGATTAATCACTAAGAAATTTAAAAATATGGGGAAAGCTTGTTTTGTCTATTTACATTTATGAGCCAAGAGTTAATTTTTCCCATTTTTTCTTCTAGCTTTTAAAAATATATTCTTAAAAATTCTAATTCATAAAATTTATGAAAGGTGGAAGAAAAGTATAACAAATCCTACTTATTCTTCACTCACTTCACCAGTCAGCATCATAGTCTTGCTTAATCTATATTCCCATGTATTTCCTCACTGAATTATTTTAAAGCCAATCCATATATGTATAGTTGATGATTCTCAATCCATCTTTGGAGATAATTTGGGGAAATGAAGATTGTAATCCTTGATACGCAAATAGCAAGAAACCTTTTAAGAAATTAAACAAAGCCGTTAAAAGGGTTGTTTAGATCTAAAAGTTGCATCACATCAGCAAGAATTCAATTACCAAATCTTCCCTTCCTGGCCTCTCAGCATCAGGTACAAGCTGTAGGTACGCCAAGGTATGCATAGGGAAACTTGTTACTGAACACATTGTTTAGAAAGTGCATGTGTACCAAACATATTACCTAACTCAAGTATCCAAAGGCCGGCCTTCTGTTTTGTCACTTCATGTTGTATTTGTGTGTGGATGAGTTTTTAAGAAAGAGTTTTGTATAAATGAAAATGATTTGGATCATTTTACTCAGTCACTTCCAGACATACAACCTGAATGTTAACTGCTGCAGAGATAGCAATCATCTATTCTGAGTTTTGTTTTGTTTGTTATTCCATAAATTCTTTTGTTGTCTAATTGGAAAACTGGTAAAATACCATCATTTTCCAGATAAAGTTCTTGGCAAGTATTCTCTTTCAAACCCCCTAGGACAGTCCACAGATCCATGAAAACATGAGTCAAATACATTACAAATTTCCCAAGGAGAATCAACATTTTTTCCAGCTGTTTGGATAGTCTGTCTAACATCTGACCAGAGCCCTCATCTCCCAGTATTGTTCTGGGCTTTTACACTTCGATTTTGATTTGTTCAGTGCTATAATTGAAAAACTGAGCCAATAGCTTCAGTTCTCACTGACTTTTAACTCTTATCATTTATAACAAGAAGATATTGTCTCCTTAGGCATTTCTCCTTGACAGTCCACAAACTCCTTAATGCTATCAAATACCTCCCTTGTACTCCCTTCCTCTCTTCCTCTCCCTAGGTAATTTTCCTATTATTTATAAAGTGAAATATCTCCCAAGTATATCATCAAAAAGAAATAAACTTGTTCTGATTGATTAGTTTCAGGTTTTCTATTTTACATGTCTCCTGGCACTGGCCAGTATATTTTAATTTATGCAGAAGGAATGCATTTGTGATCATTCCAATTAATTCCTTGTCTGTTTTGTCTGGCATCTGTGTGAAACTTGTTATAATAACTTTAAAGTTTGGCAAGCTGTACAGTAAACTGCCCAAGGTGGATGGAAAACTTTCAAGTCCCAATTAACAAAAGTCAGCTTGTCCTCCAGCCTATCTACACAAAATCATCTGTTGCTTCAGGTTGTCTCCATAACCGTTAGTAACATTTGGTGAGCAGTTCAGGGCAAGAAGGTGAAATGGAGCAACTGTGTCATTAAGAATGAATTCCATGGTAAAATAACAGCAAATAAATGTGGACTTCTCATTATATTCTCTCTCTTTCTCTCTTTCTCTCTCTCTCTCTCTCACACACACACACACGCACACACACACAGACACACACACAGAGTGCTATGAAGTTTTAGGCGGGAGAATAGAAAAGAAGTAAATTATAGAAAACCTGGAACTAGGATTGGGGAAAAGCTCAGTGGTAGGGCATTTGTCTAGCATGCACAGAGCCCTAGGTTCAATTCCCAGCATGTGAAAGTAGGGAGGAAGGAAACCTAGAGCTTTGGTCTAGCCATTATTCAAACAGTAAGTGATTTTGGTTTCATCTGTATGCAAAAATCTGAGTTGTATGATTTTTTTTGTTCTGTACCTACCTGCAATTGGCACTATCCACATGAAACCAATATATCATTTGAAAACTAACCGTTAAAACAACTGAATATTTATTATTAAAACTCATTGAATTGTATTTAATAATTATTTTCCATTTTCATTGATGATCTTCTTTTTCACTAGAAAACTGAAATTTGTTTAAAATGTTTTCATGACCACATTTGATATTTTGGGGGAGATTCCCATCAAGTTGCACTATAACCTGTGAGATATTAAACTGGATTCATTCTTGGACATGTGCCACTTTGGACTTGCTCTTCACCTTCTTTCTAGCATATAACCATCTTTAAAGTATGCCAAGAATCACACCATGTTTTAGGATATTAAGTCATATTTTCATTTAGATATGCTCATGCAATAAATGCAAATTCTATCTGAATTTATAAGTTTTAAATGTCTTAGGCCATGTTACCATCACAACTTGTTGAGTAAATAAGATTTGATATTTTACCAAGAAAGAGTTGTGACCATTTACATTTTTATTATTGAAACAAGGAAAAGTTCTCATAACCTCTTTGCAGAAGAGTCTAGGCATTCTAGAAAAATCAGCAATTCATAACATTCAGAGATCCTACCCTGTTTTGTGCTTCACAGCGGGTTTTGTTAAGATTATACATTCAGAGCAGAAATAGATTGTGTGTGTGTGTGAGTGTCAAAGAGATGACTAGAAATAGGAACAAACCTACTCTTATCTGTTAGATAATTCTATCTGATTGAACAGAACATGTACCTGAATTAATTAATCTTTCTCTTAGTTCACACTGCATTTTACTCCTGGCAAAATGTACTGAAATTGCTGTTGTCACATGTTTTTAATTTTTGAAAGCCCATCTTTCTAAGATAGACATGGAAAGAAAACTAACTCCACAGAACACTGCATTAAGAGGAAAGTAGTTGAAGTTCTGCCATGAGTAGTTATAAAAAAAAAAGTATGATACTATTTGGCATCATTTTTTTAACTGGGGAATTCAAATTGTTGAATACCTAATAGTGCTTTTGTAAGTATTTCAGTTTTTTTAAAAAAATATGCTGTGGTGGACAAAACATGCCTGTTATGTAAACATATAGTTACTAAAGACACTAGGACATGTGTGAATATTTTAAAGGATAAAATGTGCTTGAGTAGCAAAAAAATGAACCATGTTTAAATGCTCCATATCATGGGGTAAATCAGACTCTCTGAAAACTGTAGCCTTTTTCTGCTCACTGGGATACTGTCAGTTCAGTTGGACACAGCAATGTATGTGAAATATAGACATCTGGCTACTTTCTTACTAAAGCTGGAATTAACATCTAATTCATCAAGATAAGTGTATATTTGATTTGGCAGGGAAACTATACAGTTGTGTTTTAAGGTGGCTTATTGACCTAGTCTCGAAAAGCTTTTTTTTTGTATTGTAAGGTTGGTTTGTTTTTTAGCCCTTGTTCTCCCTTAAATGTTGAAATTTGGCTTGATATTTTAAGTTTCTGTTGTTTCATATGTTAAGTCTTGGTTTTTATAAAACAGAAGAAAAATTAAGAGCGAAAGATATATGAGCAGTTTTGCTATTTGTTGAAATGATTCCTTGAAATCTGTATTTTTTTCAACAACCAGTTTATAGAGTATCAGTTGTGCATCACACAACAAATAATTTCACTTCAGCATGCTTGACTCTATCCTATATTAAAGAGACATAACCAGAAACCTAACTTCATCTTGATATCCCCCATTGGCCATTCACATCTTTCCTTTCTCTTGTCACAGCTAAGTGTCTTAAAAAATTGTCGCATTGGCTGTCTCCAATTCCTCCTCTTTTCTTGCTCTTCCACCCCGGAATCTGTTTCCTCCTCCTACCCACCCCCCCCAATCACTGTTCAATAACTGCTTTTTACAGGATCACTTCTTAGTACAAAATTTGGTATGCACTTGCCCATCCTTGCCCTTTAAAAAAAAAAAGACTTCCGTGTCTTCTTTGGCATGAGTCAAAGTCAGTTCCTCAGGTTCCCTCCTTCATATCTTCTTTGACACCATATTCTACTGCTTGTCTGCTTATTTTGAGGGTATCTTTCCCGTGAATTGCTCTTTCTTTACTATTTCTAACATGCTGATGCTCCCCAGGATTCCATTCTCTAGCTTCTAATTACTGAACAAGTCTCCCAGCATGACCACGTGTCGTCCCCTGGCTTTATGTTGCACTAGTCTGAAGATGAGTCCTAGATCTGTCTGCTGAAAGCAGCTCTGTCCTTGTTGTGGTTTGTATCTAGATGTTGCCCTTAAGCTTCGTGTGCACATATGTGAGGCTTTGGGAAGATGAATGGATTATGGGAGATTATAGCTGACTTGTGGGGAGGGAGGGTCTGGTGGGAAGAGGAGAGTCACTGTGGGCATGCCCTCGAAGAGTCTATCTCCGTTCCTCCTCTTTAATCTCTCTCTGCTTCTCCACTGTTGTGCTGTGAGCAGCTTCTCCTCAGCTGTGCCCCACTGCCATGCCACCCTGCCTTGCAGCCAGGGGACTGTGGACTGAAACTTCTACAAATTGTGAGCCAAAATAAACCTCCCCTTTAAATTATATATGTTGGATATTTTGTCCAAGTGAGGCAGAAGTGAGTAAGATAGTCCTACTGGATATCTCACAGGTCTCTCAAAGCTAAATATGCAGAGTGAAATCCATTTTTATTCATTGTTGTCTTCCTGCTCCTCTGATTTTCTCATTCAGTAAAGAGCACCACTGTTACACTAAACCAAATTGCACATGTAGTTCCTGACTCCTTTGTTTGCCTCCATATCCAGGTACTAAATTTTATCAAGTCTACTGTAGCCTTAATATCCTTAAACCAACTACTTTTCTCTCCACTTTTATAGCTAAAATCTCTCATCTGCTTTGGTTTCTTCCATTTTCTTTGATTTTATTAAATATTTGTAGGTGGTTTTATTGTTATTTTAGTGGAGTACTTGGAAAGAGAAGATGTAATTTGTGTGATAAATGTATCATGTCTAAGCTAGACATCTAAGCTAGCTTTAAAGTATTATTATTATTAGAAAAGTTAGAAAATACCAATAAACAGTTTTAAACTAACCCTAAATTATAATAAAGACTGACTGTTAACTATTCAAATACACATTATAATTTTTAAAGGAATTGTTGTCTATCAATTGATTTGTATTCATGCAGTATATCATGTGCATATTTCTGTGTTGATAACTATAGATCTGTTTAGCATAGCTTCATGACGTTATTATATAAGTGCAGCAAAGCTTATTAAACCAGTGCCTTACTAGTGGATACACAGGATCTTTCCAGTTGTTCTTTATTATGAACAAAGACTAACGTGTATCTTTCTGTACTTTGGCATCTATTTTTCTTATCTTTTTTTTTTCTTTCTTTCTTGGGCATATATTTTTTGAGGACAGATTACTGCATGTAAGATTGTCAGTTTGAAGAAGTGCACTATTTTAGGTCTTTTAAAATAGTTTACCAAATAGTTATTCTGATGCTCAGTGTCAGTTTATACTCTCTCTAGCAGAATAAGTTTATCTGTGTTCCCACAATAATATTATTCTTTAATATTTTTAACCAATTCAGCAGGTGAAAAATGATACGTCAGTTCATTTACTCTAATTTAGACAAGATTCTGAAATTGCGAGTTATCTTGTTGCCAAACCCACAGAAAATCAGAATCAGGAGATTGGAAGAAGAAAGATGAGTTGTTATAGTCGGGTCTGTTGGCAATAGTTAATGTGAAGTAATAGCAGACAAACCAACAGTGAGGAAACATACGAGAAAACAAAACAAAAAAAAAAAACAAAAAAAAAAAACAAAAAACCCAGAAATGGAATCCCAAAAGCACACTGCATGGCCAAGTTAATTCCAGTCCCAACAGCCCAACTCCCTTCTGTGGTGTGTAAGGCTCTCATCATATTTTAACACAATGTCTCCCATCTCAGCATTTTGAAATCCTATAAAGACAGCAAAACTTTGCCTTATAGAATAGTAATTAGTTAAATGTCAACTCTTGTCAATCAGTTGCAGATTGCTAAAAGAATATTCTTGACTTAACCTCTTGGAGAGCTGAAGCTTTTAAACCACTTATGCATTGCAAAACTTCAATTTGTCATTTATCCTCTTTCATCAAAACACCATAAGTAAGTTTTGTCCTTCTCACCATTATATAATTTGCTCCAACACTAAAGGATGTCCTTATAAGAAATAAATTCTAAGGAATTTTACAAGACTGTAGAAAAGAATACTTCTGGAAGATGTGATATCTAGCTTTCAATTTGAAGGAACTACAACATAAAAATATGTTTATTTGTATCTCTGCTACCTATTAGATAGGTAGTATGATAGAAGTTAAAGAAAGGTAGATTCCTAACTATTAAGACTTTCTGATTCTGGCAAGAATTTTCTCATGAAATGTTTTACAGACTGTCAGACCTCAAAGGAATCTTAGCAATCCATAAATAACCAGAAAAGAAAACCAAAGGTAAGAATGGGATAAGGGGCTAACCTCGAAGAGTAGGGTGGTATTATAACCTCAGCTATTTTAGTTTTCCAACCAGTGTGTTTTTACTATAACAAGGTGATGCCACCAGTAGCAGGTTCTACAGTGCTAGAGAATTAGGTCAGAATTCAGAGTCTGATTGTCCAGGATGTTACAGAAAGGATGTCTGCAGTAGGAGGAAGGTATATGAGATGACTATGAAAATACCTGCAAGCTCAAAAATCCTGTCGAGTTTGGTCTAAGTAGGTATTTAAAACCAGTTTAGAGGGGCTGGCGATGTAGCTCAGTGGTTGAGCATCTGCCTGCATGCACAAGCCCTGGGTTTGTACCCTAGCACTAGAAAAAAAAGTAGTATAGAAATATCTTTTGGCATCTTTTTCAATAGTGACAATAGTAAACTTTAAAAAAAAAAAACAGGAAAGTAAAATGCCTTTACAGTGGAATATTATACTAATTGGTTTTAGTGGAGACCTTCTTATGAAGTATCTTATGAAAGGACAGCAGGTGAGTTCAACTCCTGTCCAAGAGGTGGGATGAGCAGTCATAGCTTTCTGTGGTTGCGGTCAGAATCATTGGAAATGAAAGCTTCCATCTAGTGCTGTTTCCCTGGCTGCAGTAGGAGGTTGCCCATGTAGTCACCGTCTCTTATCTGCACTCTTCAGAGAAGAGAAATTTACAAGATCTAATCTAAGCAAGCATAGTAGATAGAGCATTAAAAAATAAGGTAAATTTATTACTTTAGCTACATACTGAGACCCTGTCTTAAAAAACGAAAACAAAACAAAAACAAGAAAGAATTAAGCACCTATTTTCAGAATTCTCAGGGCAGTCAGTTGTCAAAGACATGAAAAATTCAATTACATTTTAAAGTAAATTTTTAACTCTTTTTGTATAAATTCTCATTTTGTATGAATCTGTTTTCCATGAAATTCATAAAATTGGGTGAAGTAAGAAAGTTAAACCTTGCCTTTTGTGTCAAAGATCCTATGGGTTTCTTTGATGACTCAAAGGGGGAAATGCTGGTGTTTATCCAAAGCAGGACAATTTTAACTCTTTATTTCTAGAATAGAGGTTGGATGTATTTTTACCATACCAAACTCTACAAACAGTCTTGGAAAACAAAAGCTGTAAATGTAGAAATCTAACAGTCTTACACTGTGATGGGCTTCTTTGGAAACAACATGTTCCTTGTTCATTTGAGAAAAGAGATCAATGTGCTAATTAGGTAATAAATTTCTACTGTCAAATCCTTTCATCCTTCATTACGTTTCTGTCTGCATTTTAATAAACATTGACTTCTGTGTTTTTCAGGCCCACTCTTGCTACTGGCTGTAGATTAATAGCAGTTCTAATGCGTATTGTGCTCCCTGGGCACCAGGAGTATTAGGCTAAGTATTAGGCTAAGTACTAGGCTAAGTGTTTCCTTTTCATTGCCTCATTCAAAGCTTTTAAAAGTCTGAATTCAACTTTACTTTTTTTTGGTGCTGGTGATCAAACTCCAGGCCTTGTGCTTGTGAGGCAAGCACTCTAACCACTGAGCTAAATCCCAGCCCCAATTCAACTTTACAATTTTTTAAACAAAAAATATGAGTTTATAGGCCTTGCTTTTTAAAAATTCATTTGATTACTCTTTGCTGGGGAGGTTGTTGGGGATCAACTCAGGGCCTTACACTTGCTAGGCAAGAGTTCTACCACTGAGCTAAATTCCCAACCTCTGATTACTCTTTTTAAAACACTTCCTACTGCTGTCTCCTCTCTTCCGATATGTTTATAATCTGAAATTCACCTAAAACTTTTGTGTATCCTTGAGGCTTTGATACAATCTAATAAGCCAAATTAAATGATGAAATCTTTTCACATCACTTGAACATTTCTGTGAATTATTTCTCATTACTTTTAAGGGAAATAAAACATACACCTGATATATTTTTCTAATCATAGACACAACGAACCCATGTTTTGGTTTTGAGAGTTTTACAAGCCGATTCCAAGCTTGCCAATCCCCTGGGCGATTATGTCTTCAATGTTTTTCCCACTCAGCTCACTGATGACCTTATTAAACCAGTTATTATCTGCCTCACTGCCCATGCTGTCCAGGAGAGGTTGCCTCCGAGGGCAGCCAGCAAGTAGGAGGCAACGTAGCCCATGTGGGCGGCAGTGGCAGGCAGACCTCATGTGTGCAACCTCGGTGGCGTCGGGAAGCAAAAGGCTTTTTTTGCTTTTTTTTTCCAGTGATCTTCGTAACTGTATTTCAAGTCTTTTCAAAGGAAAGCCCTGGAATCCCAGACTCAAATACGCTTCTGGGCTGGGTCATGGGGAATCTCATATGTGTGCTCAGGTTATACATTCACCAACACCCAACCCCAGCTGGAAGCCGCAATGAAACAGGACTGCTTCCACGGCATGTGTTGACTGGAGCAGTAGCGACGGGCAATAAGTAAAACAGTGGAGCTTTTCCTTGAAACCTGGCAGTGGTGAGAGGTGACCACTATGGTCAGCACCTACTGTCCCCTCCCCAACCCCTTCCTTCCGGTCTCTGAAAGCAGAAAATCATCTTCTCTGAAGATACTTGGTAACAGTTCCAAAAAACAAAAACACATACTTCCAAGGCACTGTGATTTGATATTCTGGAACTCATTCAGCTGGCAGATGAGCTGGTCGATGCGTTTGCCCCATAGCCAGGCGAGCTCGTCTCCTTGAGGAAGCCCACCCTATTCTTGGCAGTATGTCGGGCCACAAAGAGTTGGAAAGGGCACAAGAAACAGGAGATATCTTGGAAATGCTTCCCCAGGAAGGCGATTTCATGAATGAGGCTTTCCAGGCAAATGACACCACACTTGCCCAGGTGCTCCTTGATGACAGCGTTGTCCGTCAGAAGGAAGATCTTATCCTGACCTTTGCTGGGCCACGTTTCAAGATGAGTTCCCGGACAGACTTCAGATTTGGAAATTCCCAGGTCACATAAGGCACCACAATACGCAGCATCCTGAGGGTTTGGGGGGTGACTTTAACAAACACACCACTGAACAACTTCTTCAGGCGAAGTCTTGCGGTGGCCTTCTGCACCAGTAAACTCACCCCATTAATACTTTGGAGGCAGACAACAAAGCCCAAGGAATGTTCATCAGGTGCTTCCAAGCATGAGGTTTCACTTCGAGTTGTTTCACATGCACCTTGTCACATTGCTGTCACCAGGAATCACGCGGGAAAGATTCCAGTAGCTTAAATCTGAAATTTACTGTTCAAAAACTGATGTATACAACAAACCTCTTATATGCTTCTAGGTATAGATACTAAACTGGCTTCCAGCTCTCAGGATTATTCTTTTTTTTCACTGAACTTGGAACATAACTTTTTTTTTTTTAATACTACATGTTTACAGTACATAATGTTTATATTCCTTGTATAGATTTGGTAATGTACGTAACACGTATTCCTTTTTTCTTCTCCTTTCCTTCCCCTTCCTCTCCTCTCTCTTCATTTCTCAATCCCCTTCCCATTTGAGAAAGATTTCTCTCCCTACTTCCTGTTGTGGAATGTTCTATAGCAATGCATATGAATTGCTTTCTCAGTGAATATCATTTGGTAACATGGAGATTCAGATATATTGTAGTTAATGGTAATTATATATGTAGTCATAGTAGCCCACAAGAGGAATCCATGGAACAGTATGTTGTTTATATCATAACTTTATAATTTCATGTACCTTTTCACTTAAAGTAATGTGAATGTTATGTTTTCCATCTGCTTGCTAGAGTACAAATTATGCAGGCATTTTGGGGCAGTTTGCTAATACATGTCGAAATCATAATTGCATATTCCCTTTGACCCTGTAGTCTTAATCCCAGTAATTTTCTCTGAAGATACACTTATAGAACTATACCAAGCTAAATGTACAAAGATGTCTATTGACCTATCACTGTTAGTAGTAAAAAACTGAGAACAACCTAAATGTCCATCAGTAGGGAACCGGATAAATTAATTGTGTTACCTCTGCACAATAGAACACCATACAATTCCTGGGGAAAAACAAAAAACAAAAAACAAACAAAAAAAAAAACATGGTCAACTTTTATGAGCTGCTATTGAAAGACATTCAAGATAAAATAAAAAGAACAAGTTGCAGAAGACTGTGCAATGTGAGTTGTTCTGTGTATGTTTTTCTGAAAATGTACATATATTAAATTAATACTCTGATTCTTAAAATGTATATTTGTTTCTGGAAAGATACACAAAAATATATACAATTAAGAGTAATTAAGGCAAAATGGGACTAGGATGGTAGATCATCACAAGGCTTTTACTTTTTCTCATGCCTTTCTGTACTGTTGGAATTTTCTAAAACCATGCATTCAGTCTTACCCATTTTTAAAATGTAATTTTTCTTCAGGTATTTGTATAATGAGAATAAACATTTTTCATTTTTAAAATTTTTATACATCACAAACAACTATAGATTGAGCATATCCCTAATTCAAAAATCTGAAATCCAAAATGTTTCAAAATCCAAAACTTTTTGAGCTCCAACACGATGCTACAAATGGAAAGTCCACACCTAACCTCATGTGATAGATCATGGTCAAAATGTAGATGCACTGAAAATACTGTGCAAAATTACCCTTGGGCTAGGGGTATGAGGTACATTTGAAATATAAGTGGATTTTATGTTTGGCTTTGGGTCCCACCTCCAAGATATGTCATTATGTGTATACAAAACCCAAAATCCAAAAGAAAAAACTGAAATACTTCTGATCCCACAGTTTTAGAGAAAGGGATATGCAATCTGTAGAAAATACTACTATAAAATTTAATAAAACCAATGGAAAAGATTTGTTTATAAGATCATGATCTTGATCCTTATGTATGTAATGATTTCTGAAATGTGTTAATATACTTACTAACATTTCACTGTTCCAAACAACAATCTAAAATTTTTTTCAAGCCTGCTTATTTTTTTAAAATATAGAACAAATTATCCTATTTCCTGTCTGTCCTTGATATTGTCTAGTACTTTACTGGATGTAGATAAGGAGCAAAGGATAGACATTTAAAGTTGTGACGTTTGGGCTATGTAGAAAAGGAGAAGATACAAGGAAAGCTCACTGAATGCCTGTAATCCCAGCTACTCATAAAACTGAGGCAGGGGGATCCCAGATACAAGGCCAGTTTAGGCAACTTAGTGAGACTTGTCCCCAAACAGGGATGTAGCTCAGTGGTAGAGCATGCTGGGTTCAATACCTGTATTTGAAAAAATAAAATGAGCTCCTTCAAGAACAACCCTTTTCCATTTCCTTCAATGTTAGGAACTTTGGGGAAGGTTAAATGGACAGTTGCAGTGTTTAAATGTGACCTAACATCTTTTATTATGTGAGTATAAAAGGTATAAGGAGTGAAAATACCAGAATACTCTCTGAGCTGAGAATTTGGAGACTTGAGGTCAAGTCTCATCTTTGTCACTAGACTTCAACTTTGGTTGAGTCACTTAAGACCCCCACAAAAAGGTAAAATAGCCACTTATTTTAGCAAGAAAATGAGCGAGACATTAATATGTACTGACACAAGTTCAACCTTGGATTTTGGGCACCTGGCATACAAAACATCTTGCCTTCTCTATACCTTTTGATTTGTCTTCTGATTTTTCCTTTATTTCTATAATTCTGACTTTTTTGAATCCTCAAGCAGCTCACATGGTTTCTTGTCATTTGGGGAGTAAGACTTAGTTTATGATCTGGTGCATCTACCTTGTCTTCAATTTCTGACCCTGTGTCCAGATACTGGTTGAATAGCCATTTCTATTGAATTTTTCATATCTTGTATTTATGCTTGCTTTCCTTTCATAATTTCTACTTTGCAAAACTGGCCATTCATGTCTTTTATTGTCTTGTTTCACTCATTTTATTATTTGTTTCTTTTTTAAACTAATTGACCACTTTATTAGTAAAATTCTTTATCTGTTTAATAAAAATCCTTTTTAAACTCACTAAATATCTGATGAGATTGCTAATGTGTTTTTTTCTTTGAGCTCTTTAAACATTTTGACTATTTAATGTTTGAGTTCATTGCCTGTAATTTCTAGTTCAGTATCCATGAAGTCAGCCTTTGAGGTACTAAGGTTTTTGGAGGTATCTTGTTGCCTTTCTTTCTCGTATTTCTTTTGTTTTTGTGCTGCAGGTTGAAGATTGTTAGGATAGAAAAACTCTGTTGCTATGTAGATCTCTTTATTTAGAATCTGTCTCCATATCTTTGTGTTTGGTTATGTTTTGGTGTTTATTATACCACTCTTCACCTACTCAGCATACTATTTGAGGGTCTTCTTAGTGTAGCGTCTTCTTCTGAGGACTGTGTTTGCAGAGACAGGTTTCCATCCCCAGGAGCCAGGGGGAGCAGTCCGGACTGCTTCATTCTCTTCTCTGCATTGTCTTCAGTTTTTCCCATTTTCTTGTGAGCTCCTTCTTTGTCCCTGGAGCTCTCCTTCCTTTTCTCCTCACTAATTTACTGTTTTCTAGGTATCTGGATTCCAGGTCCTGAAGAGGTTGTGATATACTGCCAGTTTTCACTCTGTCATATTCTCTTCTGCTCATGTGGTTACTTTTAGTGGTATTCTTTATTTCTTTGCTTTAATTCTATGGCTTTGCATTATTATCTAAGATCCTTTTTTTCCAGCCCCGAGGACTCAGAAAGTTTCTAGTTGGGTAGATCTACAAGCAACAAGCCTCGTCAGCATTTATCTGGGGACGCCTTAATTACTTTCATTTTTGAAGGATAGTTTTGCCAGATATAAAGTTCTTCGACTTTCTCCTTCAGCACTTTGAAAATAACATTTCATTTCTTTTCGGTCTCCATGGCTTCTGATGAGAAATATTCTGTTGATCATATTAAGGGAGTCTCTCTTTTCTCTTCTATCTCTCTCCTTCTCTCTCCCTCTCTCTTCCTCCTTCTCCCCCTTCTTCTTCCTCTTTTTCCTCTCCTTCTTCTTCCTCTCCTTCTTCTTCTTCCTCCTTCTACCTCACTGTTTCCCTGTCTGCCTCTCCATCTCTCTACCCCTTAGCCTTCAAATTCTCTACCCCTAAGTTACATCTTCATCTCCTCTTGTATATGATCTTACTTCTCTCTTGCTCCTTTCAAAATTCCTTGACACAGATCTCTTTGCACTGATTGTTCTTGAAACTTACTGAGCTTCATGACTCTATGGGTCTTTTATCATATTTGGAGAGTTTTCAGCTAATAATTTTTCAAATATTTTTTATTTTTCTGTCACTCTTGTCTCTCATGGAATAGCCATTTTGTGTATGTTGGTACTCTCTTGTGTATCCTTCAGGTCTCAGGGCTCTGTTCGTATTTCTTCATCTTTTTTTCTTTTTACTCAGACTGGATAATTTCAATGAATCTGTCTTCATATTCACTGACTGTTTCTCTGCTTGCTGAAGTCTGCTACTGAAACCCTCCAGTAACTTTTTAATTTCAGTTATTGTACTTTTCAGCTCCAGAATTTTGTATCGCTTCTGTTTATAATCTCTTTATTGACATTCTCTGTTCATTCATCATTCTCCTAAAATCATTTAGTACTTTGTCCATAGTTTCCTTTAGTTCTGTAAGCATATTTAAGATGGCTAATTTAAAGTTTTTGTCTAGTAAGTTCAATATGTGTAATCCTCAGAGAAAGTTTCTGATAATTTCTTCTGTAAGTGGGTGATACTTCTTTGCATGTCTCATAATTTTTATTGAAAATTGGACATTTTAAATATTACTGTCTAGTAACTCCAAAAATGTCTTCCCCTCCTCAAGGTTTACTTTTTTATGACTTTTCTAAAATAGTATATGGATTGTATTATTTGTCATATGTGGTCTCTGAGATGAATATTTCTTTAGCTGTTGTTCAGCTAGTGTTTTGAAAGAAGTTTTCTTTCTTTTTGCCAAGAGCCAAAAGCAAGAGAGCCGGGGGGAGGGACCAGAAGATAGAAATGTGCTACAAAATTTTTCTATTTTTCTAAGCATTTTTAAATTGCCTTTCTCTTGATTCATGGTACACTTGGTTGCTATCACCCTTTGCCTGTTTTCTGGAGTTCTGACAAAGTTGATCCTGACAATTTTTGTTTCCTGCAGTGTTCAGTTTCCTGTCCTACTTTAAATGTATGCCTAAATTGTATAGGTATGCTTTATTTATCAGCTTATCAAAACATTTTCACTTAAACTTTAGAATACTTTTCAGTTTTAGAATCTGTAATTATAGTTATAATCCTAATATAATATTGCTGCAAGCTCAAATGGAATGTTTTACAAAGTGCTTACATATTTATAAAGTTCTATAAAGAGAAAATGGTAAATCTTACTATATTAGTTTGGCAGAATTACATAGGAAATGTCAGCCTTTTCAAAATTAACCTAATTACTAAATGAAGGAAATTATTGAGCTATTGGTATCAAACAGGGAGACGGACTTTTCTCCAGCTTTGACGCTATCTTCTTTTGTTTTATAATCCTTAGTTGAAGGTAGGTCCTTTAAGGTCTTTATTCTAGATTGATCTGTGGGGTCTGTCCCAGGCTAGCATGAGAAGTGTTCACAAAGTATTTGTTAGATGACCTGCAAATTAACTAGGATATTGTCATATTAACCACCGGCAAGAGATGTTCATTTCTGTGCTGGAAGAGCTTGGAGACTTTCACCCAAAGAACTTTACCTAGGCAAGTTCCAGAAGATGGTGTTAGAGTAGGATAGGTGTGATGTTGGAAACACTGAAGTGATTGATGCTATTCCCCTAAAATCGTTTCCACTTTACAAACAATGTTTTTAAGAGGAAATGGCTCTCTCCTATGCAAAGAAGCAGTGTGATTCTAGGAAGCTGTATGTTGGAAATAAATAATGCCTAATTTTCTTGACCATCTGAGTATGAAATGAGACCAGGTACATAGAATACTTGACCTAAATAGTCCTAGCAAGGTAAAGATTCTGAATCACTTGACTCTCCACATAGCTCCCAGAAGAGGAATATGAGTTTCTACTGACTTTCTAGGCTATCAAACATATGGTCTGACAGAAAGCCTGTCCTGGACTAGACTTGGGATGGTTGGGAAGTGGAAGAAGACAAGGATAAGATGTGCAAGTGGTGGACAGGTGATTTTATATGAAGTTAGGGTATGGAACGTGGAACTATTATTTGAAAATATTTGCCTTGTTCTCCTTTTCTTGTATTAATGGTTTATCTCCAAATAATGAGAAATATGGGTAGCAGTCTTATCCCTGGACCCCAAGAGACAGGAATGTTTCTATATGATGGCCAGAGAAGATGTAAATAGCAGTTCTTGCCTGTGTTCATACTATCAACTTTACATGTGTTATCCAAACCAAAGAACCTCAGCAGTGGTTTCTCAGACATCAAGATAATTCTACCACTTGGAGGAATGAGGGAAATCTTCCTGTCTTTGGGAATTAAAAAAAGGGAAAGGATGAAAATATCTTATGTAAGGCAGTTCTTGAACCAGTACATATTCAACCACACATCTAAAAATAATCTTCACTTTTGAAGTGGGATGCTATTCTCATATATTGAATGCAATCTAGTCTTAATTCTAAAGTAGAAAACCTAGTGTTTTAAAACAGTGTTTTCAAGGGAATCATAGCAAATGCATGTCTTGGTCACTTTGCTCATCACTGGGACACGGTACCTGATACCGTCAATTTAAAGGATGAGTTTATTTTGGCTCACAGTTTGTAGAAGTTTTAGTCTGTGGTCAGCTGACTTCATGCAGGACAGCAAGGCAGAGGAGAGTTGCTAATGGTATAGTGCAAGAAAGCAGAGAGACAAAAGGAGAAGCTGGGGAGAGAGATAAACCCTTTCAGTCCACTCCCACAGTTACCAGCCTCTACTAACCAGGCCCTGCCTCTTAAGAGCAAGTCAGCTTAAGTCCCCATAATCCACTTACATCCACAAAGCCCCATATATCAACTTAGGAGGCTTTGTCAAGACATATAGATATAAACCATAACAATGCAAAGCATAAGACTCCTACATAAATTGCCTGTGACTTTTATCCCACAAATAGGCATATTATGATGGATCAGAGAATTTTTGATATGACTGTATTAATTGTGAATATATAAGCTAATTATCTTATTAAATGCAGAGAATATAATAATATGTGGGATGATAGGTTTGCTTTCACATTCTCTTGGCTAATGTCATCTCTTCCTTCAAGTATTAGCAAAAAAAATTTTCATTTATCAGCCCATCCCCTTCCTCCCCAGAATAAAAAGGTACTCCTGTTTCCCACCCATAATACTTTGACTATCCATGGCACTGGTCATGATTATAGTTAAAATTTTTTGTAACAAACCGTCTAATGAATGTTCACCTCATTATATTCTCTGCTTCAGGAAGTAGTGGTATTAGAAAAAGATGTTAAAGTACGTGAACAATTCATGTAAAGTATAGTAAGAGCTCCCTTCTTAATAATAACAGCTTATGTTTGTATAGTGCTTTTTATAGTTTCCAAGACACTTATATTGTCTTCCTCAGTTCCTCTGGGTAGATGGAATCTCATTTATTTTACAGATGAGAAATAGGCACAGGTAGGTTAAGTAACTTACAGATTAGAGAGCCTAGTAATTGGCAAAACGAAGGCTCAAATTGAGTTTCAATTTTCTTTATATACCACAGCTGTATCTCCTTAGTAATGCTCTTGTTCCATGTATGTATAAATATTTATAAACATTATGTCATTGTTCTGAACTAGTATATCTTGCTATTTTGACTGTTTTATGACAGTGGAGCCTTGTAGCAAAGCAGGAATTTGTAGGAGTTCAACCTATGGCAGCTTTATATTCCCTCTGCCCTGAAATCTTTATGCTTTGCTAGCAACAACATTCTTATGTAACAACAAATAAAGAGAACATTTTCATTTTTCGATTTGTCATCTAGGAAAACAGGTTAAGAGGTTATTTGCTCTTTTCACAGACTTAAACATACCTTGTGTTCCTTTTTACACATTTTCTTTTCACTGACACTAGAAAATCCCATTGCTGATTCTTATTTGAATGTTTTATCATTTGACACCTAATAATAAACGTAATTGGCACAGTAATAGTTTCATCTTGTTTAGTGCTTTAAAATGTTCAGAAATTATTTCATTTCTTAAGCAAAAGTTAGCATGTCCCTAGGGAGATAACTATTGAAATTTAAAAGTAGATCACTATTAATTCTGAACCAATAAAAAAATCATGGAGGTGATTTTTTTTTTAACATTCATTTTTTAAAATACAACACTAAAACCAGGGAGTGTCATGTACAGCAGGCCCAAAGTACATTTTGTACCTAAGCTAAAAATTGCTTTTGTGGCCTTTGACATATCAAGGGACTTTGCTACTATAAAGCAAGCATAAGAAGAAATCTTTTCAACCTTTTACAAATTTAAACATACGAAACAGTTTTTATCTGTGCAAGAAGTCGGACCCTTTCACTCTCGTCTTTCACACACAGTTTCCAAAATCACAGCACAGATTGTCCAAAAAAAATTTGTACTAATTGTTCTGTTTATGAAATTTGAGTTACCATTCCCAAAACATGAAATATAAAAGAAATATTTTTTTCTTTTATCCAAAGCCCAAGAGAATATTAAAGTATTATATAATGTGGCAGTTGGTAAGGTAGAAACAATGGTTTAATTTTAAACCATATCATGCAAAGAGAAAAAGATTCAATGGAAAAAGTTTAATTTTATCCAGT
Source organism: Hystrix cristata (assembly GCA_004026905.1). Lineage (NCBI taxonomy): Eukaryota > Metazoa > Chordata > Mammalia > Rodentia > Hystricidae > Hystrix > Hystrix cristata. Next base: position 16,398 of record PVJO010002343.1, on the reverse strand, counting down.
TCTATGTATACTCGTGTTTTTGATGGTAATTACATGGAAAGTATGTAGGAAATGAGTGCGGTTTTCACAAAGTTATATGACGGTATTCTTGTATTATCTAGAGAAGTGCTTTGTAAAATACTATGTGCAGACTGGTGCCAGTCCATAAAATGTTTACACTAGTATACAAGAAGATAAATATAGACAATGAGAGAAAGTGTTTAAGAAACCTAACTCAGTTTGACATTGCTACAGTGTCCAAATGTGTGATTCTGTGTTCTAGGAAAGCATAGCTCAGATCCATGATAGATTAGAAAACAAACCAGATCCCTCACTGCAGATGTATTGGAAGCTCTGATCTCACTCAGGGGCTGCAAACTTTTTCTGGAAAGGGTCAAAGTATAAATATTTTAGGTTCTGCAGACCATACACAAAATCCCAACGACTCAAATCTATGATACCAAAGTGCCAGAGACAGCATGTAAACAAGTAGACATGGGTATGTTGCAATGAATCTCTATTAATGGACATTAACATTTGAATTTCATCTAATTTTTACTCTTCCCAAAATACTGTTTGGATTTATTTCATTCTCATCATTTAAAAATGTGAAAACTCATCTCAGCTTCTGTAGGCCATCCATGTCAGGCATGGGGCTGGATTTGGCCTCAGGTGGCCTGCTGACCCAGCTACATCAGCAGGCCAGAATCCAGGAACAGATGCTCTCGTTTCCGAGTCTCCGTGTTCCCGTTTCTGGGATTTTAATTGCCACTTACTTTCACTCGTCAGTTCGGGTTATTATTCAAGAATACCTTAGAGCACTCATAATGCTTAGAACATTATGTCTAATAAAGTTGAGAAGGAAAATGTTCCAAGTATCACTGTGGGAATACATTTTAGGATTCACTGTGATCTACTGGTTTACATGAACTTTGCTTGAGAAAAAAAGAGCATCGAAGAACATTGGGATGGGAGAACTCATTGTCAACATAATAGTGGACTGTTTAATTTGTTGCCCAGAATGAGTAATGGTAGAGCACAAGTTGAAATCCTGCATCATGCTGAACCCCAAAATGTAAAAGCGATTTGTTTTGATTGGTAATGAAATGACAGAAAGTTAGGAGTAGATTGCATGAGCTTAAACAACGTAGGATATTACTCACATTCCCTTTCTGTCTCAGGCCCAACTTTTGTGCTGTTGACACTAGCTGCTGCCACAGTAGAGCAGCCACCACAACACCATTATGTTTCTGTTTGTAGAAATGTCCTCCTGGCTTAGTAGAAGTGGTTCCTCATGTTCTTTAGTGCTACCTCCTTTTATTATTTGGTTGGTGTTTCGTACAAATCAATAAATTGCAGCATTCATGTTTATGGTTTTACTGAACAGTTTTTTTCACATTAATGTAGAGCTTCTTTCTCTCCCTCAATTAGTGTTTGCCAACAAATCATCTACATGTGAGCTAAACAAGCCACCCTGTTAGCATAGCAAGATTAAGCTAAGGCATGTGCCTTCTTGGCTATTCATTTGTAGTCATAACTGAGTATTTTTTTGTGTATTTTTCACTCTTCACATATGCAGCAGACTTTTAGAAAGAGGATTACTTGCAGTATTTGAAAATTGGGGAAATCTTTCATCAAGTTGATAAAGTTCAGTGATTTGAAATAATGTAATAGAGTCTACTGTCTGTTTCAAACATAAGAGGTTAACTTTTGTATGCACGCCATGACATTTTTGGACTAAGTCAAACCCTCCAAAAAAGTGAGAGCTATGAAACAAACCAGTGTTCAGTGAGACATGTCCTTGGAATATGAGCAAGCCCATTAAGGCTGTATTTTGAATCAAGGGTGTTTGATCATAAACGTGCTGTCTTCCATGGCAGCATTTTAAATGACAAAAAAACTACACCTCCTAATATTTGAGGACAAACTGCAAAAGTTCTTCCCTTGATTATATTATAAATCCATTAAAAGATGTATTTCCAAACACAGCAACTTCTTAAATAGGCAACTTCCTGTTTTTTACTTAAAAGTCAAACTGTTAGTGCTTTCTTTATTGTTCATATTGAATTTACATAGTGGGTTATTTATTATTTTAATGTATTTATGTATTTATGAACAGAATACCTTGTCCTATAAAACTCTAGATATTGAGTGGAGTGCTGATTATGTAGCTAATTTGTAAATATTAAATGGAAGACCCTGACATTTATAGGCAGTTTAGAGGCCTTTACAATGTTATAGCCAATGGGATTAAATTATTATTATCTTGTAGATATTTTTATTCATCCAACTAATGTTTACCAAGCACCTTCCATGTGGCAGGCATCGTGTAACTTTTAGTTTATTTGGCAGATCTTTTGAAGATTATGAAATGCCTTTTGTTAAGTGTTATTTACAATTAGGGACACTTACAAAGAAAGTCAAACTTAACATCCAATTCTCTTTAGAATGGTGGTCAGAAATAATGATTTGTGCTGTGCATGGTGGCACATACCTGTAATCCAGCTATTCAGGAGGTTGTGTCTCAGAATAAAAAAGAAAGAAGTAAGAGTGGCTTGGGGATGGAAAGGCCCTGGGTGTTCACTCTCCAGTACTGCAAAAATGATGATGATAACAATCATGATGATTTGTGGTTCTCTGTGTGTTTTATTGGAGAGGTCCTTGAGTTCTAAGCCATGTACATTTAGGTTCCAAGTAGCATGCCTCAATAAAGCCTTTTTCCCAGTACTTCTCAGTGAATTGAGCTCCCATCGATGTCAGGGAATAATGAGTGGGCCCAATTGTAACTCACTTAATCTGTAGATTACCCACTCTATTCATATAGAAGAGCATTTTAGCTAGTGTAAGACCTTTGATTAATGAAAAAAGTTAAAATGTATGAAACAAAAGAACTATCTTAATTGTCTTTTCATTAAAATATGTTCACTTGGAAATAATAAGTTCAAAATTTTAATAACTACACCTGTTTTGGAAATCTATTAGATAAAGCTTCAACAGCATAAACTAATAGCTTTGTATTACCAGATTGCTTCCAGATTTCTCTTTTTTATTCACTGAATAAGAATAGTGTGTAGGACCAAACTGCTAATGCTTCTCTCCCAGAGATCTGTTGTTATATAAGTACCAGATCTATAAACCTACAAAATAAATATTAGGGAAAATTTTACAAAACCTGTCAGCTAAATTTTTACTGTTTGCTTATGTAGAGGATTTTACACAAATCCAAAAGAACCGTAACATTTTTACATAAATGATTACTGGAGTTAGATGGAGGAGATCATTATTATTTGTTATGGGACCTCCTATTAAATTTCAGCTCTTTGTTAGACACTTATATTCTTTTGTCAGTATCTCTCCTCCATTCTGGAATTGCCTTAATCTCTGTATCATTATCTTGTGCCTTCCCTGTCATTATATCAAGTTTCGAAGGTTTTTTGATATGGCACTAATTCTTTCACCCATACCTATTTTGTTTCTTTCATTCTAGTTTGTTTATTGGTCCCATGATAGTATTGTTTTGCTCATCATTATTTCCTTTTTGTCACTTTTTTAAACTTCATCATTCATGTCTCATTTCATTTATATATATATTTTTTAATCCTGTGATATAATGGCCTCATGGGAATTTGGGGGAGAGTGGAGAAGAGATTTTTTTTCTAAAGTGGATTCTTGCTTCCCTTCCACCCCACATTTTCTTTGTTTCTTTCCTTTTTTTTTTTTTATACTCCAGTAATCCTGCTTAGTTTTTACACTCTTTTCTCTCTGTTAGACTTAAGTTTATTATGAACAATTCAATCACTATCTACTCTTTGCTTTGTACTACACTGTGCTGTCTTTGTCCTTCATTTGACCCTCTCTGATTAGACTTTTGTGTCTTGTCCCAGAGCTTCATTCAGTTTGAAGAATGAACCTGAGAATCTGCCTGCTGGGAAAGAGGTAGAGTTAGTTGTGCAGGGGCTCTGTGTAGCTGCTTATAAAATCTGGGCTTTGCTCTTCCTCAGTAATTGTGTTCAGTGCCCTCCATGAAGACTTGCTGTACGCATTCATGGATGTGTCTCTTCAGAGGAGTGAAGAGACGAGATTTGTCTTCTGGCTTTGTATCATTCTTCCACTTCTAGATGATGGCAAACCTGTTTGTTTCTTTGTCCAAGAAAGTCAACTTCAGGTGTTTCCCTGCCTTGCCAAACCCCTCCTTACCTCTCATCAGGTGTTCCCCACCAAGTGAAGAAAGGACTCTATGCTTTTTCCATGACATCATTAATCACAGAAAGGGAAGGGAATTTGACGTGGGATTCTTCTCCTCTTCATTCTCATCCTCTTTCCACCCTCACTGAACTCTTATACAGACTAGTACACCCCATGTTACCACAAACTCAAATTTAACACAATTGGCGATTGGCTGTTTCCTTTCCTTCATTCTAGCCCCTGTCTTTATTTCATTAGCTTCACAATAATGAGATCCTACATACATGATTGAATTTGTTCGGCTCCTTCATATACTGTTCTAATAGCATTTGGCTATAATTAATTAGCTTTGCTTGATTGTGACTCGTCTCCCTTTTCTTCTCCTTCTTTCCTGCCAGGCATGAGAAAGCAGAATAGTGCACCTTGATTTGTTTTGTCTGATGAGATTCAGTGATGACCAGGAAGAATTTTTTACTCTGAGTAGGTTTCTTCATCTTTTCCCGGGCTGCCAAAATAACACCTCAGATCCATTTCCCCCATATTGTAAGCTTTTAATGATAGTTTTCCAGATTTTGTCCACCTAACTTCCCCACCTCTGGTGCAATCCTTTTTATTCCTCCCTTGAAATCTTTCACTCCTGGGTGTCACGTTCTCTTTAAGTTGCTTGGTTTATGATTTTTTTTTCTTACTTTTCAAATAGTAGTTTTTAAGTTTATCCCACTAGAGTTTAGGGGAAAGATCCTGAAATCAAACTTTATTCTGTCATTCAGTCCAGAAACTGTTCTGGGTACTTCACATTTATTGTCACTTTTAATCTTCACAATACCTCTTCAATAAGGTTCGAAAGAGTAGTTTCCTGGTGCCACCTATTAAAAAGTAGAAGACCAGGTTTAAATGCAGACTTGTCAAAAGTTCAGAGTCTGGTCTCCTGGCCTTCACACTACCTACCTGTGTTTCTGGCGGATGCTGGGTACCTCAGTAACCCTTCTAGGTTTGGGTTATTTCATATACTGTACAAAATGAGGGGGCTTGCCTGCAAGGTCCTTCTCAGCTCTAAATTGCTGTGTTTATGGTTAGTGGAATGGGAAGGCTACATTTTACTTTAACATAAATTTATTTGACTTTACATTTAATAGGAATGGCCATATATTTCAAGTTTAAATATATATTTACATATTTCTACAGTCAGGAATTTTAGATTATATAAACCTTTTTATTTTCTCAACTCATTTTTCAGGTGCTTTGGAATTTCACTGCTGTTCTTTTTAAATATATGGTGTTTGCAATAGTGAAGTTGAAAATTTTTGTTCAAAAGTGCATCCCCCTATATTATTTTGTGTCTGTTTAACACTTCTCAATGTGTTGACAATGCTTGAGTTTAAGGTAGTTTGAGCAGCAAGACAAAATTAAGAATTCCATGTGGAGGTTAAATCTTCACCCTTGACCTAAAGAAACTGAGTTAGCTAACCAAAGATTACATTAAGGAGACTACAAATCCTGCCTCTCAGAGTTTATAATCTAAAAGATAAACCATCTGATGTCAGTGTATGCTTTCACCCACATGTGTGTATTCAGTAAACAGCTGTGAAGCAATAGTTGGTGCAGACATAAGAGTACAGTAGAAATAATGGTGATCTGTTAGAACAAGAAGTAGAGAGTGTGGGAGACAGCTGTGGACAGAATAGAGTTGTCTGGGGGATGAGGTCACATGAGGCAGGACTTTGAATATGGGTGATTAGAGACATGGGAACTGACCCACACCTCTCTTGCCCACTGCAGGCTTCTTAACTAAGTGCTTTTTAGCCCTATGCCCAAGAGATTGCACCCTCCCTTATTTGTGGCCTGCAAGTCAATGTTTAGCATTCCACTTCACCCTTTCCTTTCTAAGTGTTAGTTCCATCTCAGAGAAGGGCTCCATACAAGTACTGAACTCATGTTGGCCTTTTCTCTATAATGTAACTTAATTGAGTTACTTCTAACCATACTTTGCTCATCTCTATTTTATTCATTCTGTATATTTTAAATTCCTTGTATACTAGGCCATAGGTATACAGTGATGAGCAAAAGAAATAGTACCTGAGCTGATGAATTTCTAGTAAATCAAAAAACTAACAATTCTAGAAGGAAAGACAAATAATAAAGGAATCAGGGGAAAGGGGAAAGTACTAGAATACAATATAGTTGAGAGTGCAGTCAGGGTATGTGTTAGTAGATATTGAGTCATTTCTTTATTTCAGCCCCCTTTCCTCATATATTCTAAGTCTCTTGCTCAAACTATTTAACCTCTCCCTTCTGGACTTTTCTTTCTGCCCCTTATCGACACTGTTTTGTCTACGGAATTGATAATACTTTCAAACTCCTCTTACTTGAAACCCAAGCATTTACTCAAGTCCTGTTATGTGTTTGGCTGTTTGCCTGACACTGTGGTATTTGCCTTATGGGTTGAAGGCCCTGTAACATCTCTATGAAAAACTTAGTTCATTTTCTGTCTTTTGCTTGCTGTGTTGCTCCCTTCTTCATGATTATCTTCTCTACCTATGTATTACAGAACACGAGTCCTAGTGTTTGCCTTGTTCCTTACTGCCACATCCAGAGCAGTTCTCTTTCAATGAAAATTCCTAATTCCTTTCATGTACAAGCCATCATACTATTCTATCAGCTACCCTGCTAGACACATTTTCTGCAACCTTCTGTTGATTCCGTCATTCATTGGAGCATTGAATTCTTGGTCTCACTGTTCTTCTCATGGCTCAATCTGTCATTCTTGAAAACTCCAGGCCCAAGTAGAAAATTCATCCATCTCCCTGGGCTCTCAGTTTCTTAAATCTTTCCTTCTAACAGTCTTATTTTCACTCTGACCTCAGCCACTCACTCTGAGGCCATTTTGTCATGAAGAGGAAAACCTCATCTTCAAAGACTGTAACTCAAACAGTCACCTCCTACTTTGTTGATTCATTCCATACCTGCCTCTAAATAGCTGTATGTGACTAGAGGAGAAATCTACAACACCTCTATCTGGCTTCTCATTAAATCAACAACTGTGAGGCTCAAATGGCTCTCAATTTCCTGGCGTCCTCTCATATTTACCCATCAGTTCTCTGGGGAACATCGGTTCATAGTTCCTCCTTTGTCTCAAACCTTCAATATCTCTTCCCCTTCTCTTATGGATGACCTGCTTCCTATTTTACTGAGAAAATAGAGACAATAGGAAAAGAACTTTTATCCTCTCATGACAAAAGTACTAGCCTTTGCCCAGACTGTCCTTTTACTTTTTACCTGCTGAAGTTACATTTTCTTTCTGGCATCTTCAGATTTACTCCACTCTAGAGGGATAATTCCAGTCAGGATACAAATACGCTATTCCATAGCCCCTTACTTTTTTAAATCTGTTATTATCTCCCCTTTATCCCCCTATACCAACCTGTTCCTTTCTCAACTTTGTAAGCATTCCTTTATGTAAAATTCCTATACACAAGAATGTCTTTCATTGAGCTCATTTCTTCATTCCTCATTCCCCGCCATTCAGTTCTTGTATTAGTTTTGCATTACTACAAGAAAATACTTGAGGCAGGCTATTTACGAAGTAAAGAGAGGTTTATGTTGGCTCGCTCTTCTGGAGGTTCAGGTCCAAGATTCAGTAGCCCTATTGGTTTGGTCCTCTGGTGAGGGCAGCACATCATGCAGGAGCACAAAGGAGAGTAAGTGCTCATTTCTTAAGCCAGAAAGAGAGTCTCGAAAAAGACCAGGGTTCCACAGTCTTCTTCAAGGGTATACCCACCCCCATTGACCTCCACACTGTCCACTAGGCCCAACCTCTTAAAGGTTCACAGACTTCCAATCCTGCCTTTCTGGGGACCAAGCTTTTATATGCAGACCTTCACAGGACACTTATCCAAACTGTAACACTTCTCTTATGACACTGTAACTAGGAAATCCACAGTAATTGTAGCCTTCCTTCTTGAAGCACTTTTCTCACTGACATGTGTCCTGACCTATAACTGTTGGAATGTAGTCCTCATTTCTCGGACTTCTTCTCCATCTGCACTCAGATTGTAGGTAATTTCACCTTTCCTGTGGTTTTAGGTACACTGATGATTCCTGCCCACTGATGTTTCCTGTATTTACATCTCTTGTCAGAGCTGTCTACTGAGCTGAGACTGTTCCCATGTTTCCTCACTTCTCTACTGATAAGTCTGATGGCATCTTACGTTTAAAGCCGAACATTTTCCAGACTCCACCTCAACCATTATACCTACTCAAACTCAACTCGTCTTCCAGTATTTTCCATCTCAGTAAAAATAACATCCTTTCCCTATTTTTGACCGAATTTGATGGCATCAGTAGCTCTCATCACCGACATAAACAAAGCCAGTTGGTGTTACCTTCAAAATATATCTTAAACCCCTTTGTAGCATTATAACCCTAGTATGAACAACAATACCTGCCTGATTCTTGTAACTGCTTCCTACCAGGTTTCTCAGCTTTCACACTTGTCCTTCTACATTCTTCATACACATCTTTTAAATACGTCAATAAGCTCATGTTACTCCCCCACCCAGAGCCCTCATCATCCTTAAATAACTCTCTTGATCAGGCCTTAAGTGATCCGGCATTTCCTAACTCTTCTGATGTCCTTTCCTTTTGCGGTGTGCCACCATGGTGGCAAAGAGAATGAAAAGATTACTCAGAGACAAGATTTAGTTTGATCACTGAGAGGGCCCAGAGGGGCTGCTCAACCAAGAGCATTCGGGAAACTCTCAGGAGTAGCACCAAAGCTTCAAACTCTCAGGCTTTCATTCAGACTATCAGTGTAAGAGAAAAAAGCAGAAGAAAAGCAGTTTGCCAAGGACCGGTCTCAAGGCTGGCAGTTTTCTCGGGGAGAGGGGAAGGACAGTGGCCAAACACAGCGTTTCACTGATCTAAACTTCTTGTTGTGTAACTATTCACTTCTCACAGAGCCTGCTTGCTTTTGCTCCTCAGTTTAACCGTTCACTCCTTGGCCAAGTCCCCCACACGTTCCTAATACGTGAACAGAGACCCTGAGGAAAGGCGGGCCCTCTGCTAGATGGAAGAGAGAGAAAGAAAGGGAGGTAGGAAAGAAAGGAGAAACCACCAAATAAGAACTTCTGCCCCACATGCATCTTCCCTGATTTTATCTAATAGTTCACACATGAAGCGGATTGGCAAACATTCTGTGGGTTCCTGTGCTAAAGAATTGTTCCAGATTGTTCCTTTGGCCATTGCCATCAGAGTGTGTATTTCTGAATATAGTTGTTTGTGGTTTGTTTTTTGTTGTTTGTTTGTTTTGGCAAAACCAGAAGTGGGTATTACCTGTCTTGATGTGCTTGGCTAAAGCTCTTGAAAAATTTAAAGGAAATAATCTTTGCTTCATTTATTTTTAATAATACAGGTGCACCCTACAGGTGCATTCTGTAGGGTTTTTCTTTTCCAGTAAACTTAGCCAACCTCATATAAAAAGAAAAAATTTATCTTGAATATAGAAATGTACTATTGCTTTCATTCTGTTTTTTTCTAAGACCAAGTTTTCCATGTATTTTCTGTCTGTATGCATAATCTTTTTTTTTTTCCAGTTTGCCTATAGTTTAATAATGGAGAATACTGAAGTTCTTCACATTTGAAAAATGGGGTTTTTTTTTCAGTACTAGGGATTGAACTCAGGGCCTTCTCATGGAGCGCTCTCCCCAGCTGTGTTTTTATTTTGCTAAATTGCCCAGGTTGGCCTTGGATTTGTAGTCCTCCTGCCCCAGCCTTCTAGAGTACTAAGATTACAGGACCACCACACCCACCACGCTTAAAAAAAAGAAAGAATCTTACAGGAGAAACATAGAAGAAAAGAATGACTAATGCTTTGGTTTAACAAGTAACATTGTGAAATACAACCCTGACGTTTTAAAAGGTAAAAGTCTCTTAAATTTATTCATTATTATGAAGATAAATAATAAAATACTCATCTCACAGGCAGAGAGAACCTCACTGACTAAACAGGTTAATTAATAAGCAATATAATAAATGAGCAATATAGTAAGTATTTTAAAGGTAAAATCTTCATTAATTTTTGGCGAAAGTTTGCTTTTATAGAACAATACATCTACAAAGACCTTTTGAGAAATAATTTAGCTGTGTACATTTATATGTACATTCAAATTATTAGAAGTTCAAAAAAATTTATCTCATTAGAAATGCTTTTTGAATTTTTCGTAGTAAGCATAAAAGTTTCAAAAGTTATGCACGTGAGTGAAGTGTACATATTTCTTTCCTTTCTTAAAATTCATAATTGTTTTCTATTAAACATAGAAGCATGACATATAACTTCTGTGTTTATAAAAATTTGAAAATAAGCTAAGGGCATTGGATGTTAGTCTAGAACATATGTAATGAGTGAATCCCTGTTATTTACATGTCATACTAAGTCAAAATTGTTCAAATGTGGGCACCACCCACCAGAATAGTTTTCCTAGACATCTTAGGAACTTTAATTGTCATTCTTGGTCTCTTTTAAGGTTTGATTTTATTAAATTGCTCAAATGTAAAGTGAAGGATATGATTATTTTTCTTTCAACAAAGTAAGAAAATAAAAACTGTGCCCTGCTAGTCAGGAGTCCAAGACAGGAGGACTGCTCAAGCCCAGAACCTGGGGACCAGCCTGGGCAACAAAGCAAGAACCAGACTCTTTTTTTTTTTTTTTTTAATTAAGGCCTTTTTAATGTTGTTTTCAAGCAAAAATCAAAGTGTTCTTTTTTCTAGGTAACATCTAAATCACAGACTTCTGTTCATATTTGTTAGAGTCATATAATACTTAATTGTTGTCTTTTAGGATTTTTCAACCCACAGGCTTTATATGTGAGCAACATTGTGAAGAGTAATACAGTATCGAACTTTCTGTTTGCAAAACTGACATATGACTGAATGTTTTCCTCATTCCAAAACCCCATGAGAACTTTTAATGACATTTAGTAACAAACTATAATGCCAGTAAGCTAGAAACTGAAATGCAAGCATTAGAATGAAATGTAAGACTATGAGAAGATATAAAAGATATGTAACACTTTTCATCAGAAAAATTACTTAGAAAACAGTTATGCCCTAAGTGAAAGGAAAGGTGGAAGCACTTGAAGAAAAATAACAATTGCTTTTTTATCCATGACAATGACTGCATTCATAGCTCTACTAAAACCCAGTCAGTTATGATTCTTGAAATATGCTTACTCTGTATAGTTGAAGGAGGGCATTCTACAAGAAATATACCAGAATAGAACTTCAGTATGAATGTCAGAGGAAGCACTGGAATGTTTGTTGTTTTCACCTTTACTGAAGCAGAGGGAATTTATATTATCTTAAAGAACTTCAGTTTGCTAAGAACTTTATTATGCTAAGAAATCAATGTGGGAAATTAGAAAGATTCCTAGAACCATAGAAAAATATTTCTAAATAAGTCATGCTGATTACTCTGAACGCAGAAATGGTAAACTGAGGGTTAACATTCAGACAACAAAGTGATAAGTGCTATAAATTCCAGTAAGAATTGTTTTTTGAATGTTAACCTGGCTAAGAGGATGGTTAAAACATCTTGACTGGCAGAAGATTTCTGTGTGCAAAATAATGAAAAGGTTTATTGGTATGAAAATGTGTGGGGGCTACTTTGGAAATATGATTTGATTTCTTAATTCTTGCACAAAAATGTCAGTACAGTATTTACCCATACGCACAGTAGAGAGATGCCCTAAAGAAAGTACATAGTTTTGTAGTTCCACTATCCACCAAGTATTCTTGGTGACACAGTCATTATAACCCAGTTTAAAGTTTTGATTTTTTTAAGCAGGGTATTAACCAAGGACAAATATAGACAAACCACTTTTTGTAATCTTTTTTAAAAAGTGAGAAGAGACACAGAAATGAAACCAAAATAAAATATTGTGCATGTTTTTAGATTCTCTTCAATTCCAGTAGGTTCTTCTAAAATCGAAATACCATATTACTTACGGATGTTTATTTAACAAGCCTTTCTTCAAGAGAAAATCATTTCAGCATTTTAGTATCAAGTGTATCTCTGATAATCTTATTTCTGCTTTCATGGGAACGAATATGAACACTGATCTGATCTTGATATGAATGACCATGGGAATTGTTTATCTCGGAATGGTGCTGGGATTGTGGTTCTCCCAGTTGTGCACTGTTTGGGCTGGAAAGTCCCTTAAAGCCTCCTGCCCCCACCTCGTGGTTTGTTTTGCCATTCCATAGCCTGCCCCTGATTCCGCAGACTTGGCACAGCATGGATGGTGTCACTGTTATTCTGATGCTTATTTTGTACTTTAATGGGGGATTTTCTCCTAAATATTTTAAACATTGTTTGAACTACTGACCCAAGTGTTATCTTAGAAAAGAAAAACCAGTGTAAGTATACCAAAAGTCAAACAGATTTTTTTTAAAACAATTCGTTAGACTGTGTGTGTGTGTGTGTGTGTGTGTGTGTGTGTGTGTGTTTTTCTTATTCCCTGATAACCTTTTATCTTTCAGATGCTTAGTCAGATGTGATCAAGAGTGAAAGGCCCACTCTGTAATGGTCACCAAGCCAGAGGTGAAAGCCACTGATATCTAGTCTCCAGAGAGAGAGAGAGCTTTTGGCAAGGTTCATGACCAGTGGGGGTTTTTGTTTTTGTTTTCGTTTTTAAGTTCTATCAGGTCTACATTTTCTTGGGGGAATTTGTACCCAAAGAGTATTGAGTTTTTTCTGTTGATTTTTTTTTCCCCAAAAACGTGTTTTCTGCATTCCTATTTTATGGTTCTCTGCAAATGAGGAACAATTTTTCCTTATTTGGCTTGAATTCGATTGGCAGTGTTTGGGATGAGTTTAATCTTTTTAAAGTAAAACAGATGAGAGGTAGCTGAAGGTGGTAGAAATCACACTGGGCAAGGACTTGGGAGACCAGAGCTCTGAGCCTAGCTTTCCTTTCACCAACCCTAACAGAGGAAGTCTTACTACTTATACTGTCTTTCATCCTGAGTTTATATGTAGATGAAATGCATCAATAAACTGGAAAAAATGAATTGTTAACTGCAAATGAATTTCAAAATTCTGTATTCTATGTAATAATGATGGCAGCAACAGCAGCAGCAGTAGTAGTTATCAGATCCTTTTAAAATGTCATTTCTAGTACCCACAAGTGTGAAAGAGGAGTACCTTTGTTCAGATGATTATGCACAGATTTTTTCAGTATCATACAGGTAGCAAATGGTTAAAACAAGATTTGAAATTCAAGTTAGTCCAACTCCTGGAGGTTGCTCAATGCTTAGATTTTTCCAAGCTAGACTGTAGTGCACTAGTTATATATATAGACTTTAGAATCAGACCGATCTGAGTTTAAAACTCAGCTCTTTCTCTCTGACTCTTCGGCCCTGAACAAATTGTTTAACTCTCAGCATTATTAAACTGTGACATGGGCAAAATCACACCTACATCAGAAAGTGTTTGAGAATAAAACCAAAAATGTATAGCAAGAAAAGCATGCAAAGGGAAGTAAATGGTAAATTTTTGCCTCAACTGCCTATCTATAATAATTATTTGTAAGAAAAAATATTCAACATGAAAATATTTATAAAATAAAAAAATATTTTAATAGGTCCTATACATTCACCTCTCTCTGAAAGCTAATTCTTTCACTAATAATTTCCTTTTTTCTCTAAGATTATGAATAAATCTCTGAGATTATCTAGGATTTAGAGTTTTTGTTTCGAGTTTATCCTTTTTTTGGCAGAGTAGTACTCCATTGTATAAAAAAACCACATCTTCTTTAGCCATTCATTAGTTGTTGGGCATTTGGGTTGTTTCCAAGATTTAGCTATTACAAATTGTGTTGCTATAAACATGATTATATATATATTGCGGTGGTACGATGTTTTTAATTCTTCTGGGAAGATACCAAGAAGAGGAATAGCTGGGTCAAATGGAACCTCTAGTTGTAGTTTTTTGAGGAATCTCCATGCTGATTTCCACAATGGTTGGACCAGTCTACACTCCCACCAACAGTGGAGGGGGGTTCCTTTTTCCCTGCAGCCCAGCCAGCATTTGTTATTGGTTGATTTCTTGATAATAGCTATTCTTTCTGGAGTGAGATGGAATCTTAGCGTTGTTTTAATTTGCATCTCTCAAATGACCAGTGATATTGAACGCTTTCTCATCTATTTATTTGCCATTTGTACTTCTTCATCTGAGAAGTGGCTATTCATTTCAGATGTCCATTTTTAGATTGGGTCTTTAAATTGGGGGGATCTGATTTTTTTGAGTTCTTTATTTTATTTTATTTTATTTTGGTACTGGGACTCGAACTCAGGGCCTCATGCTTGCAAGGCAAACACTCTAAGCACTGAGCTAAATCCCCAGCCCCTTGAGTTCTTTATATATTCTAGATGTTAGACCTTTGTCATTATGGGTATCTAAAATGTATGAATAAATTTTCTTGGTAAAACAATGAAGTTTTTGTTGCTGTTGCTTTGTGTGGGGAGATGGCCACCAGCATTGCAAATCAGATGTAAATAAATTTATTTCCATTGCCAGGTGGCATTTTTGTCCCCAAATTTATCCAGGAATCCAGAAAACAGCCACATTTGAAAGATTTCTCTCATTTCATTGAAAGCTTACTATCTTTGGGGTGCTATCGCAGGCACTAAGGATTTAGATATTTCCAGTTGCCTTCCTGAAATGCAAAAGTTCAACAGTTGTACTAAAACAAAAGAATGATTTGTGGTAGACACCTCTGAAGAGGACAGGCCTGCTTTTGTGTTCTTTAGTCAGCTCATAACTAAGATTCTGCTGATATTTATATTCTTTTTATTATGAGTAATTTAAAACTATTTAAATCACTTTTTACCATGACTTCTATCCCTCACAAGCATATATCTGCTTATTATTAAGCACTGCTCCTAAATGAGCATAAGTATAAGGAAACAGCTCCTGTAATAGCCGGGAAAGTAATCTAAGAAAAAGTGTTAGGATGTGAGTATATTTACCAAGATACAATGGGGTGGTAAAAGAGTCTTAATTGTGATCCATTTTCTTTTTGACTCTTCACTCTTCAATTTCATGTCTTTATTAAGGACATTTCTGGAAAATGCCACCTCTCCTGAAAGACTCTGGATTCACCCATATGAAAACACTTCTGAGTAATTAGCCTAAATTATTTTAAAAAATCAGATCATAGCAGTCATTGACCCGATATGTTTTAACTCTGTGATGTGACCATTTTGAATGTTGAATTTGAAGCAGTAAACCTTCTTAAAGAAAGACATATACTGTGCTTTATGCATCATCACTGAAAGAATTTTACTTTGAAGCCCAGTGTGAACACTTAATTTTTATTTACTATTATAAAAGAGCCTCTTTGAGCCGATAAATATGAAAATATGACTGAGATTTGGGCAGGCATCCAGAAACTTTAGAGAGAATGATGCTTTTATCTTTAGAAAGTCCTCTGACTACTGCATTATTCTATGAATAAATAGGGAATGGCTAATATCCTTCAGGCCCTTCTTCTGTTGGAACTCGTCTTCCTACAAACTATAAGAAAAGATGTATGTATCTCATGATGAGAGTTGAATGTACATTTATTTAATTAACACATTCGTGACAGGGCTGTAATTTGTATGTCTCACTGCCAGGTGGCTCTGAACCACTGGTAGTGCTGACTGTCCCATCAGACAGCCAGGGAATAGGCCCATTGTAGGTTTCAGTTGATACGCAGGTTCATATACTTAAGATTTCTCATGTAATGACAATAAGGAAGCCTTGAACCGATGACAGTTTCCCCAGGGATGTCTCATCATCTTTATAGAGTCTGTAATGTGTCCAGCTTTAAGTATAGTGGAAATACAAAAGCAGGTCATCACACTGCATTCTGTTGTAATAATTATTTCGAGAAGTTACCATTCTAGAGGGGTATTTTCATAGATTAAATGCATGTCATAATCATAGGAAACATTTCTATGAACATCTATTAAAAAGTATTTAATAACACCCACCGAAAAAGAAATAACAAAAGATATACCTTTCACAATTGCACACAAAAAAATAAAATACTTAGGAATATATCTAACAAAAGAAGTAAAAGACCTTTACATTGAAAACTACAGCACCCTAAAAAAAGAAATTGAAAAGGATATCAAAAAATGGAAGGACATCCCATGTTCCTGGGTAGGAAGAACCAACATCATGAAAATGGC